>JAUTBQ010154586.1:0-13492 GCA_032361185.1 Lepetodrilus ovalis | reverse complement strand
TGTTCTAATAATGATTGATCGATACGAACAATTCCTTTTCCTTCAAAAGCATATTTTTCTATTTTAAATTCTACTATATCGTTTTTTTTCATAATTATTTTTTTTGAATTTTTAGATTAACTAAAGATTGTCATCGCTAATATATTTTTATGTGAAATTTGTTTTCCCAAATATAACCTGTAGATTTCTCAATCGCTTAAAAACAAGCTCATTTCTAAACGACAAATTGTTAATTCAAACAATTGTTTGGTTATTTCTTTTTTAATAACAAAGCTTCAAAACCCATAAACTTATCAGCTCCATGTCGTAGGTATGCTTTACTTTCGTGACTAATTTTATTAACTAATTTTTTATAATATGATTTTTCTTTTTCAGTTAAATCAACAATTTTCTCTCTAAGCATTTTTTCGTTTGTTGAATAATACTCACTTAGTGTAAACGAAATATCTAACCAATCTATTGGTTCAAGGTTTCTTTCAGAATAATATTTTTTTAGTTCTTCCCTAAGCATTGGACTAATATCAGAATTCTCAAATATTTCGTTAACAAAAATTGGCACTTCATTTTGTAACTTTACAACTTCTCCAACACATAAATAAGAGTCTGTTTTAATTATTCTTTTTAATTCCTTAACAATTTTATTTCGTCTAAAATTAGAAATTGAACCTTGTGCAAAAACCAAATCGAATGTTTCGTTTACATAATCAGTACGTTCAAAATCCATCAACTTAATTTGAATGGAATCGTCTTCTTTCAACGATAACTTTGAGTTCATTAGAGAATCATAATCTTCAACTATAACATCAACATTCTTGTTTGATTTACTTTGCAATGCACGAGCAACTTGAACACTTCCGGAGCCAACCACAAGAATGTTAAAGTTTTCAATATTTACCTTGTTTAGTAGAAACGATATTTGTTTGTTTAAGCCGGGAAGTAAAACTAAGTTTGAATATTTCATAAAGTAAAGATAAGTAGATATTAGTATTAATAAAGGTCTCTTAAAAATGTTTTGCAAATATTTAGCTAAAACCATTGCAAAACTTTCTTTTCATAAGTTTAATTTTCTATTTTAAAATGAAAATGCCCGGTACTTTAAAAGTGCCGGGCATTTATAAATTGTTATATAAATTTTATTATTTCAATAATACCATTTTCTTAACTGAAGAAAAGTTTTTGGTTGAAATAGTATAAATATAAACACCACTTGCTAATTGTACACCGGCAGATTGTGTATTAAATTGTACTTGATGATATCCGGCTTTCATTTGTTTATTAAAAAGTGTTACAACTTTTTGACCTAACATATTATAAACTTCAATTGCCACCTTTGCATCTTCAGGCAATGAAAATTTAATTTTAGTTGAAGGGTTAAATGGATTTGGATAATTTTGATATAATTCATATTCAGTTGGTAACACTTCTACTTCAATAACATCTGAATATTCAAAAGTTCCATCTATATCAACTTGTTTTAGTCTGTATGCAAAACTTGTTCCGCCAACGGGATTTTTATCTGTAAAGATATATGATTTTGCTGAATTAGAATTACCGGCACCTTCTACAAATGAAATCTTTTCCCATTCCATTGCTGTCTCCGATTTCCCGTCTGCTGCTTCCGTCTTTACTGCCCTTTCAATTTCAAAACCATAGTTGTTAACTTCTGTTGCTGTTTCCCATTGTAGTTTTACAGCACTACCTTTTTGATTTGTTGCAGAAAAAGATTTTAACTCTACAGGAAGAGGAATATCGCCTGACCCATTGTAACTTTCATCAACTGAAGCTTTATCACTCGCATTTAGAATACCAGTGTTTGCTTGATCCCAAGTTACTTCTGCTTGTTGATTTGCATCAATTATATCCATTTCAACAGTATAAACATGAGTTTTTGTACCTAGACTTAAATCTACTCCAGGATCAAAATTATGTATTTTCGTATCTACATATACTTTTCCGCCATTAATATCAGTTGTATTGTCGTAATGATCAGCATGCACCGCATCCCCAACAAAAGTTATTACAGGGTTTGAAAGAGCGTTGCTATTATAATCAAAATACCAGCTTGCATTACCGATAGCGTTATCACCAGCATTGGCACCCCAATCATTGGTTCTTGTTATATGTATTTCCCAAGAATACTTATTACCATTTACAGTAGCATTTTCTATAAATAAATCAGCTGTATTTTGTGCAAACATCAAAGATGTTACAAATAATACAAGCAATAATGTTAATATTTTTTTCATTTTCCATTCCTTATTTTTTATTAAGTATGTTTTTTTCATTGATTCCATTAAGGTACTTGGCTAGATTTATTAATGTTGTTATTTACAAAATCTATATCTGCATTTGAAACTATTCCACTCATGTTTGTGTCACCATCATAATACCCTGAATTATTCAAATTATTGTTGATTGGATCTACATCTGCGTTTGAAACTATTCCACTAGCATTACCATCACCGGCAATCATACCCCAAACCCCGGCTTCAACTTCTGCAGCTCCGTTGGCTCCACCGTAAAATTTATCACTTCCGGTTGTAAAATCATAAGTTGTTGCGTTTGTACTTTCAACTTTATTTATTGTATTTGCCTTTGAACTAACCACTGGTTTAGACTCTTGAGCAAAAGTAACAACCACAAAAAGAAGTAGCACCACAAATGTTGTAAATGTGTTTTTCATTATATTCCTCCGTTATTATTCTATTGTTATTTTAAGATTTATGTAAAACGCCTTATAAGTTAATTAATAAATTACAAAAATATTTCTTAAAATGTATTGCTTAAAAAAAGAAACTTCAGTAAAATCTTTGCTTAGACCCAAATTAAATGATTTTTTTGTTTTAATTAGTGATATTAATCACAAATATAGTCTAAGAATGAAACAGTAAAACCAAAAAGGTTACTTTGTAAAATTTTGTTAAGAAATGGTTTGTATTTCGGTTTTCCAAAAATACTTCAAGTATTACTAAAATAAAAGAATTACTTAACTATTTCTTCTAGAGGCGTTTTTAAGAAATGTATTCTTAAAATTAACACTTCGCATTCTAAATGTCAACAACAAAACAAATGACCATAAAATATTTTAATTACCCACGGGTACTAACCTCCCCAAGTTAAATTATTTTGAATAGTTGAAGTCATAACTCCAAGATGATTTCTATGCTTAACAACAATAAAATAATTCCCTGGTTTTGCCTTAACACCAACTCCTTGTGTTCCATCGTCTTCAATTAAAAAACCGTCTGTATTTATAAAGGCTGCTCTTGATTCTACTGTTGCACCACCTGCTGTTTCTCTTAACTGAACCAAAACCCAATCAACTGCATTAGCAGGTTTGGTTGATGCAGTTCTCGGATCTTCAGTATATGGCGATGTCATTGGAACATCGGCATTTAATACTATATTCATATTGTTAGCAGTTGAATTATATGGACCTTCCAAATAAATTTTTGCTGCAACTCCTGTTCCTTCGGAAATTACCAAATCCGTTCCGCTTCCACTCGGAATTACAACCGAATTTGCACTAACCGTATTTCCTATAGAACCATCACCATATCCTTTCCAATTGGATTGGTGTTTATAAATAAAATATGGTCCATTGTTAAGTGTATTTCTTTCATCATATGTTCCTGATGTTCTACATGCAATACTAATATCTGAGGAAATTCCACCACCTCCGGTATTATTAAGCTCGTAGTATCTTTTGAAATTTGTACCTTCTCCATTTCCTTTACTATAACTACTTCCGGTTACTCTATTAATAGAGCCGGTAAAAGCTGTTCCAAAAGTTAGACCGGCAAAATTTGTTACACCACTTCTTGTTCCCGATTCTACCTTTCCCTTTAAATAACCGGTTCCGTTCTCTACTAAATTTCCGGATAACTCAATTGAAACTCCCCCCGTTGTTTCAACTGCCATACCATTACTTATTTCCAAATTTACTTGAGCATTTATTATACAAAATACTGATAGTAAAATGAGCAAAGTATATATCTTTTTCATTAAATGTCTCCTTTGTTTGTTATGCTAATTTTTCAATTGTACAAAAAATTATAAACACCACTACAATTTACGAATGCAAAGTATTATAAAAAGGACCACTAATCAACTACCTATATAGGTAGTTTTTAAATGGGCTAGAATACATTTTAGAATAATAAATCTTACGTTTTTATAAAAAACATCAAACTCTTTATGGTTAGGAGATTGTCGTGATGAATATTGGAATTTCCTTTTTAATTTGAATTATGAGATTCTCACCCAACAAAGTCGGGCAAGCTGTATTCCGAAAGCTTTCGGGATCCTCATAATGACGGAAGAACTAATTTTTCAGAAGTTTCTAACAAGCAGTTTCAACGTCTTTTGTTTTTACGTTTATCGTCTTGTAGTTTTAAGTCTGTTGCTTTACCATCCCATAAAATAAGGAGGAATTAAAAGCAATAAACTTATAATAGATAAAATAATCATCAATGGCATAATCCACCTTGCCCACTTTTCCCAAGGAATTTCTGCAAGTGTTAAAATCCCCATTGTTACTGCAGATGTTGGAATAATTAAATTAGAAAATCCATCTCCAAATTGATAAGCAAGTATTGCTGTTTGACGTGTAACCCCAACTAAATCTCCAAGGGGAGCCATAATTGGCATTGTTAAAGCCGCTTGTCCGCTACCCGAAGGAACAAAAAAATTAATGGATGTTTGAACTAAAAACATTGCCTGCGATGAAACTATTGGATGCAATGAACGAATTGGTTCGGAAAGTGTATAAAGTACTGTGTCTATAATTTTACCATCGCTTGCTATAATTAGTATTCCTCTTGCCAGGGCAATAATTAGGGCAGTACCAACTAAATCTTTTGCTCCTTGTACAAATGAATCTGTTGTTTCTTGAATACTTAGCTTTCCAAAAAATCCAACCAGTATTCCGGTAATTAAAAACACAGCACAAATTTCTTCAATGAACCACCCGTAATTTAAAACACCAACAGCAAGAGTTATTAAACCAAGCAAAAACACAATCAAAACAACTTTGTGTTGTTTGTCAATACCTTCAAAATCCTTTAGTTTATCTACGTGAAATTTATCTAATCGGTTTTGGTCTATTTCATAAACCGGACTTAATTTTGGATTAGCTTTTATTTTTGAGGCATAACGTGTAACATATATTATTGCTGTAATTGTAACAATTAACCAAACCACAAGTCGATACTCTATTCCCGAAAACAAAGGAACATCGGCAATACCCTGTGCAATGCCAACAGTAAATGGGTTTAGGAAAGCTCCCGCAAAACCAACACCGGAACCAATGTAAGCAATTGCAACTGCAGTTATTGAATCGTAACCAAGACTTAAAGCAAGAGGAACCAAAATTAATATAAAAGGAATTACCTCTTCTGCCATACCGAATATTGCCCCGCCAAGAGAAAAGAGAACCATCAAAATTGGAATAAGAAGTTTTTCAACCAGTTTGGATTTATGGTAAGCATTTGCTATTGCCTTAATACCGGAATCAACAGCTTCTGTTTTTTGAAATACAGAAAATGCACCACCAACAATTAATACAAATCCAATTATTAAAGAAGCATCAACAAATCCTTTTATTGGAGCTTGAAGTATTGCACCAATATTTTGAGGATTACTTTCAACATAGTGAAAGGTTTCGTTTACAACAATACTTTTTCCATTTACCTCTTTACGTTCAAACTCGCCCGAAGGTATTAACCATGTTGCAATAGCAACTAGAATAATTATTAAAAAAATAATGAAAAATGTGTTAGGCGCTTTTAGTTTGTTTAGTTTCATTCAGTACCGTCTTTTATAAAAAGTAAACCAATATAGAAAATTTTAACAATTAGTTTGTGCTGTAAATTACTGCAATCCACACAATAAAAAGAAACAGACTCAAACAGTCCGTTTTACAAAAAAACTATTTAAGTAATATCATCTTTTTTGTATCAATAAAACTACCAATTTTTAATTGGTAATAATAAACTCCACTTGAAAGTTGCGATGCATTAAAAATTATTTTATAAATTCCGGTTGGTTTGTTATCATTAACAAGTGTTACAATTTCTTTACCAAGAAGATCATAAATTTTTAATACCACATTTGTAGTGGATGCAAAATTTGCATCCACTACCGGTATTGAATATTCAATTGTAGTTGTTGGATTAAAGGGGTTGGGATAGTTTTGTGAAAGATAAAAATTCTTTGGAGAAACTTCTTTTTTAATATCAGTAATATCTGTTAAATTAATTTTATAAATACCTCTACCATGTGTTCCAATTGCCAAATAGTTTTCTGTCGGATGAATTTTCATATCATTCACCACAATTATTGGAAGTCCAATTCCTAAAACCTCCCATGAACTGCCTGCATTCAAACTTACAAAAGCACCTACATCACTTCCTAAATACAAAATATCACTATTTTTATTATCAACAGCAAAAGTGTTAACGGGTGCTTCCGGCAAACCATTGCTAATACTTTGCCAAGTCATCCCTTTGTTTACACTTCTAAAAACTTTTGCTTCAGGGTCTTTCCACCTTAAACCGGAAAAAGTAACATACACAATATTTTCATTTTTAGGATCTACAACAACACGCGTAACCCACCTGAGAGGTAAACTTCCCGAAATATCATTCCATGCTTTACCATAATCATCGGTAATCCACACATGTCCGTCATCTGTTCCAACATAAATTACATTAGAGTTTGTTGGAGCAACAGCAATAGTGGTTACAGTTCCAAGCCTTTTGTTTATCGTCCAATCGGTTAACTGATTACTAATTGATTCCCATGAAGTTGCTCCATTTTTTGTTCTATATAATTTGTTAGTTCCATAATATAAAATATTAGAATTGTTTGGATCTATAACAATTGGTGTTGACCAATTTGTCGGTTCATCTTTATTTATTCCACCTAAAGCATAATTAAATCTTATCCCTCCATCTGTACTTTTAGCAAGATTTCCAAATTGGGATTCTGCATAAATTATATTTGAATTGTTTGGATCAACAATTACATAAAAACCATCACCGCCCAAAAGACTTTTCCAATCATTACCGCTTCCTGTTAAAGTTCGGATAGTATTGTTATCCTGAGTTCCACCATAAAAGCTATTTGGGTCGGATTTGTCTAAACCAATTTCGTAAAACTGTGTAATGGGCAACTCTGCCGAGGAGAACCATGTAACACCACCATCCTTCGAAATATTAATTCCTCCATCATTACCACTTATAATATAATTAGAATTATTTGGGTGAAATGCCAAAGCATGATGATCTACATGTAAACCGGTATCAGCTCTACCCCAACTATTTCCACTATTTGTTGATTTTACTAACCCTACATCTAAAACAAAAACCGTTTCAGGGTTTGTTGGATGAACCCTAACTTGCCCAAAATACCAACTGAATGATCCTACTCCTGAAAACTCCGTTGTCATCTCCGTCCAACTTTCACCCTTGTCAATTGTTTTATAAATACCAAAAAGTTGATGTCCATCATTATAAGTTGCATATAAAACATTTGGGTTGGATAGTGATATTGTTAACCCAATTCTTCCAATTTGTTTTACATTTGAATTTGGTAAACCATTTGTTTCATCTAACCTCTTCCAACTAACACCACCATCTATTGATTTGTATATTCCTCCAGATGAACCATCTAAATGGGTTTCATTGATATATACCGGTCGTCTGACACGCTCCCACATTGCAGCAAAAAGGATATTGGTGTTTGTCGGATCCATTACTATGTCTATTGCTCCTGTAGAATCGGAAACAAAAAGAGATTTCTTCCAACTATTTCCTCCATTTTCAGAAAGATAAATTCCTCTTTCAGAGTTTGGTTTAAAATACGAACCCACAGCTGCAACAAAAACTCTTTTGTGGTTATTTGGATCAATAATTATTCTGCCAATAGAAACTGTAGAATCCAAGCCTTTAAACTCCCAACTATTTCCTGCATCAATTGATTTATAAATTCCCATACCGGGAAAATTATTATGCCCACCGTTAGCCTCTCCCGTTCCAACATAAATTATATTTGGATTAGTTGGATCTATTCCTATATCTCCTATTGATAAATTAGGTTGATCATCAAATATAGGGAACCATGTTTTTCCTGTATCAATTGATTTAAAAACCCCTCCGGTTGCTGATGCCGAATAAACAACGCTCGGATCTTTTGGGTTAAACTCTATATCAACAACACGTCCCCCTATATTTATTGGACCAACAAATTCCCAATTTTCATTTTGAAAATTCTTTGATAAGGTTTTACCATTTGTCTTCAGTTTTTTTAATACATTAATTGATTGGGAATAAGCTTTAGCATCATAATCATAATAAGGAAAAGTACGTTTAATCCACTGCCATTCCGAAGGAAGTAAAACTTCCTTAATTTTAGGAAAAACAACTTCATGTTTGTTAAATTTTTTGGTTGGAATAAATGTATAAATTATCAAAAAACTAATTAATAATAATAGTATGTTTTTTTTTGAAATAGTTTTCATAGCTTCTCAAAGAAATTATTAAATGCTTATACTTGAAACCTCTGAAAAATTATTAGATTGGTCATGCTGTATAATCAAATCATCGTTATATACTATTTATCACACTTCAATTTTGCTCTGTGTAAAAATATTATTCTTAAGTTTAATTTTTCAGAAGTCGCAAGTTATAAATTATTTTAATATTTCTTGTTTTCTAATATCTTAACTTTCCTATATTTCTTAAAAAACTTTAAGTTACAATCCAATGCTGTTTTTTCTTAAATAGTTTCTTATGAAGAAACTAAATGACAACCACTATACACAATAACAATAAATTATTTTGAATATTTAGTATAAGCTTTGAAACTTTATTTTTATATTAACATCATATATATTTAAACTTAAACATATTTATATTATTTCATGAAAAAATCATACATCTTTAAAGCTTTTCCAATATTAGCAGGTGCTATATTGGGTTATGCTTATTACTATTTTATTGGTTGTGCTTCTGGAACTTGTGCAATAACAAGCAACCCGTACATTTCAACTGCTTATGGAGCTTTTACCGGACTTATTTTTGCTTTCCCCACAAAGAAAAAATCCTCTACAAAAAAAGGTAAAGATGAGTAAAATACAAATTACCAAAGAAACAGAAATTGAAGATTTAGTGAAACTTATTCCGAATTCAGTTGTCTATCTAATGGAAAAAGGGATTAGATGTCTTAGATGCGGTGAACCAATTTGGGGAACCTTAGAAAGTGCCGCAAAAGAAAAAGGTTTCACTGATAAACAGATTGTTGTTTTTGTGAATGACTTAAATAAATTAAAATAATTTTTAATAAGCAATATTTTCGCTAAGTTTTAGTTAAAAGGAGAAAGAATGAGCAATATGGTGAAAGAACAAAACAAAAAAGAAAAGACTTCTAGTTTTTTAGGTAATCCTAAAAATAGAAGTCGTTTATATACCGGACTATTTTTAGTTGCTGCAGTAATATTTTTTATAGTGAACAACGCCAATGGAGAAACTGAACAAGGTCCTTATCCTCCGAATTATAATGTAGATATTACATCAGTATTAAGTTTAAGTGATTATAAGGGTAAAATTGTAATTATAGATTTTTGGGCTACTTGGTGTCCGCCATGTAGAAAAGGAATTCCCGACTTAATAAAATTAAAAAAATTGCATAAAGATTCTGATTTTGAAGTAATTGGAATATCGCTTGATGCATCAACTCGTGGTGGAGCAACGAAAAACGATGTTCTACCTTTTATACAAGAGAAAGGCATTAATTATCCAATTGTTACAGGCGACGAACAAATTATGCAACTTTATGGAGGTATTCGCTCTATTCCAACGTCTTTTGTAATTGATAAAGAAGGTTATATTGTTTCTTACTATCAAGGTTTGGTTTCTTTAGAACAATTAAAAAACGATATTAAAAAAGCCAGTGCAAAGGATTATAAGCCAAATACAAAATATGTTGCACCAGACTTTACACTACCAATTGTAAAATAGTTTATCTAAATGATAACAAGTAAAAAAATATTAATTTTTCTTTTAGTCTTTACATTCTTTTGGGGTTGCTCAAAAGATAAAGAAACCAAGCTTGATAAAGAAAAGTATAGATCCGAATTTGCAGGTTTGGCTAGAGATTATTTACTTGGATTAAAGTCTATCTTAAAGAAAAATTTGAAACGAAGTGGTCCCGTAAAAGCTGTTACTGTTTGTTCCGATACAGCTTCCGATCTTACAAATATGTTTGCTGATGCAATGCAATTAAATGTAAGAAGGGTAAGTTTCAAAAATAGAAATCCCAACAATATACCTGATGAAATTGAAACAAAGGTTTTACACAATTATGAAAAGTTGCTTAAAGAAGGAAAGTTGAATGAAAAGACAGAAACTTTTGATACATACATTGTTGGCGGAAAAAAAATTGTTAGATATATGAAACCAATTATTATTGGCTCACCTTGTTTGAATTGCCACGGAAACAAAACAAACATAAATAAAAAAGTAGCTAAAATTATAAAAGAAAACTATCCCGAAGATAAAGCAATTAATTATATTAAAGGAGATTTACGTGGAGCAGTTTCAATAACAAAAGAATTGTAGATTTTATTATTTAGAAATCTCTAAAGAACTATCTTTAATATAAAGATAGTTTTTTTTATTCAGCATCTAAATTCTTTTTAACATCTAAAAACTCACCAAGTCTTTCAAGTACATCCCACGAATAAATACCGGCACTTTCTCCATCTTTCCAAGTAATATTAATTGCATAATTACCAACCTTTTCAATATTGGCAATTTCATATTTGCCTGGCTTATCTGGTCCTGAAGGTGGAGGTGGATAGTGGGTCCAAAGAATTGTTTCACCCTTATTCCCTGCATCCGGTGATTCATCCCTTAATATTTGTAAGGGATAAGTATTTGTTTTTCCATTATCCCACTCAATAGTAAGAGATTCTTGACTGTTAAGTTTTATTTTTTTTGGAGTAGCCATATTAAAAGTATGTTAAAGTTTCTAACAAAATAAAGTTTCAAAAATTTATAAGTGTCTATAGCTTTTTAATGTTACAAATTTACTTGAGACATTTTTAACTTTAGACACTTATTATTATAAATGTTTTTTTTAGTTGTTTCCACCTAAAATTAAAGGTAGGCCGTCTTTACCGGAACCAATAACTACAACTTTAGCATTTGAAGAAGATGCTAATTTTTCTGTTGCTTCAATACCTTTCCATTTTAGTAGGTTTGCATTAATTTCTTTAGAAACTATACTTTGAAAATCAGCAATACCTTTGGCTTCTATTCTTTTTCTATCAGCTTCTTGTGTTTCTTTTTGCAGAATAAAAGACATACGTTGACTTTCTTGTTCAGCCTGTAACTTTTCTTCAATCGATCTACTTAATCCCGGTGGAAGGATAATCTGCCTTAGGGGTGCATCTTCAATGATAATACCTTTCCCTCCAACAATTTTTTGTAAATTGTCTGTTATCTGAGTTGTTAGTTGTTCTCTTGCTCCCGTGTAAAGTGCCTTGGCTTCAAACTTTGCCGTAACTCCTCTAACCACAGATCTAAATTGAGGAATTAATATTACATTTAAATAATCACCTGCATCAACAGTTTTATAAATTTCATTTGCCATTGCCGGATCAACTCTATACCACAGACTTATTTCCAATTGAACAGGTAAGCCTTCCTTAGACGGAACAGTCATATTTTCTTTTAATTCTTGAGTTTTAAAGCTGTACTTAATAATTTTTGCTATTGGATTAACAATGTTGACACCTGGTTTTAATGTTTCGTCATTTACCTTTCCTAAAAAATCAACAACGCCAACTGTTCCTGCAGGTATTACAGTAAACACTCTGAATAAAGCAAATGCAATAGCAGCAATTGACATTAGCAGTGTCATTGTTGCCTCTTGTTTCTTTCCCATTTTTTTCATATTTGAGGAAACGAAAAACAGCACAATGGCTGCTATGATTGCAAAAATAAAAATCATAATAACTCCTTTGGTTTATAATTTATTTAATTATCGTTTTAATTAGTTTGATTGGTTTAATTTTTGTTCTAGAAATTTCATAAGAGCTTACCAGCATACTTTTTGCCAATTCCATTGAATCTTTCTTGTTTGTATAAAGCTCAGCTATAATATCATTCTTTTTTACTTTTGTTCCAATTTTCGGATAAAAAATAATTCCGGCAGCCGGATCAATAAAATCTTCTTTTGTTTTTCTTCCTGCTCCTAATTCTAAAGAAGCCATTCCTATTAAGGTATTATCTAGTATATTCACAAAACCCGAAGTGTTAGACTTTATAACTTCTTTATATTTTGTTTTTGGATATTTTTCCAAATTACGTAAATAAAAAGTATTTCCATTTTGTAATTCTACCATTTCTAAAAACTTATCAAAAGCTTTTCCATTCTTAATTAACTCTTTAGAAATTTCAACACCCTCTTTAATACTTTTTGATTTTTTTCCAAGATAAATCATTGCGCCGGAAAGCTGAACGGAAACTTCAAATAAATCTTCAACCATTTCTCCTTGCAAAACTTTTACTGATTCATAAACCTCTAACCAATTACCAATGTAATTGCCAAGTGGTTGGTTCATGTCAGTTATGAATGTAACAACTTCTTTATTAAATGATTTCGCAGTATCCATTAAAGAAGTTGCAAGAGCTTTTGCATCCTTGATTTGCTTCATAAAAGCACCGGTTCCGGTTTTAACATCTAACACAAGTCCGTCTATTCCTTCTGCTAACTTTTTACTCATTATACTTGCAGTGATGTATGGAATGGATTCGACCGTAGCAGTTACATCGCGCAAAGCATAAATTAGTTTATCCGCCGGAGCAACATCTTTTGTTTGTCCTATTAAAACAGCTTGGCATTTTTTAAGGGTACTTTTATATTGGTTTAAATTTAAATCTGTTCTAAAACCCGGAATTGACTCAAGTTTATCAAGGGTTCCACCACTATGTCCAAGTCCGCGTCCAGAAATCATAGGAACATTAATTCCCGCGGCAGCAACTATCGGAGCAATTATTAAGGATGTTTTATCTCCAACTCCTCCGGTGGAATGTTTATCAACTTTCTTTCCGGCAATTTTAGATAAGTCAATTATTTTTCCGCTGTACAACATTGCTTCGGTTAGAGATTTGGTTTCTTTTTTGTTAAAACCGTTTAGAAAACCAGCCATTAAAAAAGCTGAAAATTGATAGTCGGGAATTTGCTTTTTTGTGTACGAATTAATTAAAAAATAAATTTCATCAACATTTAAAGATTTTCCCTCTCTCTTCTTTTTAATTAAACTTACAGTATTCATAAATGTTTTTATAGATGATTAAATAATATTAAAATATACTCAAATTGCCTGAAAAAATACCATAGTTATATTGTGAAACCTCTGAAAAATTAAAACATTTCGCTACATTAGACTAATGGAGCAGAGGCGAAGTATGATTTAAGCTGTTTT
>JAUTBQ010154575.1:0-13495 GCA_032361185.1 Lepetodrilus ovalis | reverse complement strand
CTTTCCTTCCTAAAGATTACATCAATCCAAACGCTACCATTGTGGCCTATGGGAAAGTATTTGGTGGTGTAATACCTGTAGTAGTAATGTCACACAACTGCAGTAACCATGATAAACCCTCATGAATGCTTAAACCAAGGGGCGAGACATGGTTCTGTGATCTGGTGTTAGTACTAGCAGTGGTGGCTTTCAGTTAGTTAAGCACATTTCAAAAGCATGATGGCAAAACAAAGTTGTGTGGGCTGTTAAAGGAGTGATTCCAGTTCAGATGCAGTCATGAGATACGAGGAAACAATTACATTGGCTCGGCTGGTGTATGTAAGACACACTAGAGTTGTCTGAGAGGTCCCAAGCTGTCTATAAATGTCAATACTCTGCACATTTGTATGCCTCTTCGGTGCAAAACAAACATGCCCGTAAGCTGTAATAGCTTTATGTATGAAAAAGAATGCATTAGTACGTAAAGGTGAAGACAAAAGTGGACTAACAGCGATGCAGAACAAAAAACCTAGAAAACCTAGAAATGTTTTTTCCAAGCAAAAGTACCAGTAGTTACTGTAAACTTAAATCACATTTATCTTAATGATAGTTACAATAGTTATAATAGTTACAATAGTTTTAATAGATGCCACACTATCACAAACATTGACACATGTACCAATGGATTAAAAATGTTTACCTCCATTTAGAGATTGAAATCAATTGTTTTCATACAACCATAAACTTGTGCATAAATGTACAATATAATTATATGAAAAAAGTGATAAGAAATGGGGAAAAAGACACCCCCAAACAATTCTATTCAATTGAATGAAGAAAAGGGTAAACATGACAAGGTAAATAACTCACTACTGCTACAAATAGGTTGACAATTAATAATTTTAAAGTGGTGTGATCCAGGATAAGAGAATAAATAACATAAAAGTGTGGGATATCTTCTACATGAGAATTAATGATAATAAAGTAGTGATATGCAATACAGAAATAATTATATAAAAATTGTGCAATCTTATACAGGGGAATTAATGATATAAAAAAATGTGCGATATCCTGTACAGGAGAATGATATAAAGGTGTGAGATTTCTGCTGCAGAATTATATAAAAGTGGTGATAAATACTGTACAGAATAATGAGAGGTGGTGATATTTCCTGTATATAATGATATAAAGGTGGCGAGATATCCTGTACAGAATGATATAGAAGAGGTAAGATATCCTGTACAGAATGACAGAGATATCCTGTACATAATGATATCGAGGTGGTGAGATATCCTGTACAGAATGATAAAGGTAGAAGAGATATCCTGTACAGAATGATATAAAGGTGGTGAGATACCCTGTACAGAATGATATAAAGGTGGTGAGATATCCTGTACAGGATTATATAAAGGTAGTGAAATATCCTGTACAGAATACATGCAGGCCACAACTGACATGCTGCACCAGACAACGACCAATAAAGAAAACTTACTGCAGAGATGGAGGCTTAGAGAGAATTAACCCAGAAACCGCAGGGCGACACATTTGTACAAAATACTTCCTGAAATGTCAGAAGCTTCGGAATCCTATAGTCCGGCAGTGAGTTATAGAGACACGGGTGTATTAGAGGTGATCAGGACAGAGGTAACAGCTTGATTGTGGTCAGTACTCTCAGTGATCATTTGTGGATGGTCAGTACTATGGGGCAACACGGCCAGATATTAGTAACGTTAGTGCAACTAGTGGTTAATACATATAATGGTCAAAATAATATGTACAAAGTTTTAATTTGGTGTTAAAAGCATATAAAATTTTTGGTATTATGTTGATATGAGAATAAATGATAATGCTTAAATTTTAGTTTATCCTAGTTCGGCATTAAAGAATACATTAGCTATGAAGGAGACTTGGATTAGATAATTCTGTTATCAATGAACATTTCTATACATCGGTATGCATGACAAAGGGTCTTTCCAATGCTCATCTTGTTGAAATATTATATGCAAATTCTTACAATGTCGTATTCAAAAGCACTTTGTCAATAGTATTGATCTGGAAGTATTCTAGTTTGATATTTATGACTGCATGGTTGCTATAAATGAACTATCATAATCAATATGTCACTATAAAATACATACCAGACTATATGATTCCAATCATCTTTTTTTAATAAATAGGAGATTGTGGTACATATAGTCGCCAGTAGCAGTTCAAGGGTTAATGAGAGATGTCAGTGCACATACAGAACATACTTGACACAGTAAAAATATAGCCATAACCTCGCGGACAATCTGTAATGTTAACTAAATATTTAACTCAAAACTGAAGAACTTATAAAATAATAACAAAGCACAATGGAAGACAGAATGATGTCTTTAACAGAGTCCGTGTTCACATCATATATTCAATATATTTGAAATTACTTTTCTTTTGTCCTTATTTGGTCATGACGAATCAACAGTGGCTATGAATGCTATTTCTACAGAGACTGTGCTACAACAACCCAAATTAATAAAATCCTAATCTATATCGTCAGAAAGGTGATATCATAGGTGCAATTACAGTTATTGATCACGTCAAACATTTACAGTTTACTATTTTGGATCAAATTTCAGAATATTTTATTATAAAATATGAAGAAAGAGCTCATGAATATTTTTCTCATTCCTTCAACAAAACTCATACTGAACTGAAGATGACTTTGAAACAAGTATAAACATAACACAGAGAGGACGTTGCTTTACTGCCTCGGAAACTTAACAAACTGAATAAAACAGACGCTGTGTTGATAAAATACCTCCCATTTGGACCTTGTCGTAAATATTACCCATGGTGCTTCCGCAGGTTCAGTCCTGATCATGTGCCAAGTATTGCGGTTGTTGACAACGCAGGATGCGCGCTACTTGGAACACGGTAACGTAGAGACACTAGTCCGACGAAGAGCTGCATGACCATGTATCCATACGATAGCTGACACTGACAGTGCCAAGTTTTCAGTGACAGTGCCACTGACGTGACACAATGGAATCTACAGAGACACAAGAACGCGCTGTCTTATTTTCAGCCAGTCGACTTGGCTGCCGGCGTGACCAGCGCATCCATCACTCGAGACGAGATTCCTAAAGATTTCTTGTCACTTCAGTTTAATCCCAAGGTTCCATTCATGATGTAAACAGCTCTGTTAGTTGCGATACTCCAGGGTGGGTGGAATTAAATGTGCTGTCGTCAAACCCAGGCAATGCATCACGTGAGGGAGATGTCACTACATAACGACCGTGGCACTGTCGTCACGACGAGATGACAGTCCTCTCGGGCGACTCGCTCACACAGGAGACTCTCAGTGCCACGCCGCCGCCCAGTCAGGATACGATCTCTAGCCAGACCTGCGGGCCATGGAGTAGACTCATCCTCGCTCATCGGTTCCTGCCCACGGTTGTAGCCACACACTGGCTGGGAAGGGAATGGAAGGGAAGTCAGCTTCTGGGCTGAGCTATGTCCAGGCCTCACCAGCGCTGCCTTGTAGACCGTGTGTCAGCTGAAACCCGCTCTCTCTTCCAGCCAGGTATCCGTCACTGGTTCCTGCCACTGCCTCGCTACGACGGCTGCCGCTGACGCTGCCCGACACCACCACGATGCTGTTGCTGCTGCTTCCAGCTTCAATCAATACCTTGGTGACTGTGTCTGACACTTGCAGACTGTCAGAGCTGGGCTGCCTGGCCAGATGAAGATGTCCTCGGCTAATTGTCTCTGACTGTCACCACAGCACACAGCTGAGACTGGTAGTGTCGGTGTTACTTACACCGAATACACTGGCATCGCGACGACACTGGTATTGGCACCGAGACACTTTATACTTCTAAACAAGTCCATATCTCTCTGGACACACCGTCGGCTATAGACAGTAGAATACATGGCTTATCCATCTGCATGTCTCATATATTCTACAGGTAATATCAGCAATTTGAGATAAATCACACAAGCATTGAGGCCTGCTGATTGTAGTTGACACTGTGTAGGCCAGGCTTCACTGGTGCCTCACAGATCCATACTCGTACAAATCACAAATGGAGGCATGCTGTTTTATGCTATGCTTGGCATGATTACCATATGTAGGCAGATGTAGTGATGAGCTTGTTTTAATATTCGTGACTCAGCGCTGTTATGAAGGACATATGCTGCACATAGCAACAGATCATCACCACGCCAACGATACAGTTAAATATCAGCTGGTCGATTAAGAAGGCGACTGTTTAGCCATTCAACAATCTCTACATTAATGCCATGTACATAATCTTTGATCGGGCCATGTGGCATATACAAGCACACTGGCAGGAAGCACAGACATACACATGGATGGAGTTTGAGGCGTGAGGCGGTGGTGGAGGCGTGATGCGGTGTATTGCTGAGGAGCTACAAGTGTTGCCTGGAGAGTGAGAGGTGCCAGCGCCGTGCTCCGAGTCCAACAGGTATCGGTGTGATCGGTCTGGTGGGTACAGGTGTAAACACACACCACCAGGTGGCAGCACTGCTTCTCCATTACATCTCAGTCTGTTTACAGGAACACTCCCAGCACGAAGCCCCGCTTGACATTTCCGATATTTGTATCGCAGACTAGATCCATCCTACTCATCCAATGCAACATCTTGGCAAGTCTTTGCATGAGAAACGATCAGGCAATATCAGACTATATTTATTGTAGAATAGCAAAAAAAGATGAAGTTTGACATTAGTGTTCGTGAAGACAAGATCAAGAATGATATATCCAACCTGGTGATATTCATGTCGGACTTCTTACATGTAAGATCAGATTAAGTGGTCGTACAATGTAAACTTTCTGTGTAGATGAAGACAAACAATCAGTGGCAGGAAAATGGAAATGGTTCAAAATGAAGCTAATAAATCTCTGACCCAAAATAGTTCACTCTGTATTTGAAAGCTGGCTCATCGTTGTCAGCAATGCATTTAAAAACTTGCATATAGCAATCTGATTTTGTTTCTAACCAACATAATGTCAGTCCCTCTACTTGTGTAGTTCCCTCACATCACACAGTCACACATCACACACAGTCACACAGTACACACAGCATACTAACACTGCGCTACTTCATCTTACTTCAAAGCAAAAGTTCTAAGTTTGAACCCACTCTTGAAACCCGGTGAGCGAGTGATTTGGTGCTAATGTCACAGAATCAATGTTCACAGACATTACCTTTCTGGTGCGATCAAAGGAGTTGCTGGCTCTATTGTCTCAGCGCTGTTATCAGGCAGGTTTGTCATTACCAGCCAGTGCTCTCAGGCTTACTGCAACACTCAGTGCTATGGGTATCACATGCTTTCCCTGCCACACATTTTTTACAAGCCATAACATGAGGATAATAATCTTGAAAGTGGATCTAAACCACAATATAACAACAAACCAACAGCATCAAAAAGGAAAGACTCAAACAGTGCACTCATAATACATATACATAAAAATGTACATATACAACACAGTAGTATACAAACAGTACAGATGTACTGTAGTACACATGTCCAAGCAAGTAATTAGGTGTATTTTTCTGGGCCAAACCACTCAGATATGCAAATTGATTCCTATCGTGACCAGCATCTCCTAATTACAACAGTTAACCCATAATCCCTTGCCTTTTACATTTTTCATTAATCCATTTTACAAGTGAAATATGCCTATGCATATAGCCTCTAAATACGCAAGTCAAATAGTTTATTTAATACATACTATCCCTCAACTGTCGAATAGTGCATATAATAATTATATGATAGATCGCCAATGTAATTCTGTTTTTTTGTGCGACATGGGAAGGCTCCTTCACAATGGAAAGCCACTGGATTGCTCTAAGTGATGAGATCTTAATTATCTTCCTACAAGTTCCAACACCAGGCTAAAAGCTTATAAATATTTGAAGAATTGTCCATACCCAATCAGTGGTGTTTCAGTGTAATAAAACTAATTCCACTTCACCAGGACTGAAATTAGAATGTCAACTACAACACTCTGATTGTAGGATTCACGGCAAATTGACTTTACACAGGCTCATCAGATGTCGGTTCCTGATCAAAACACAGAAAAACACAATAACAAGCGAAAACTCCATCAGGTGAACTTAGCCCATGTACCTTGGCGAGCTAACCAGTACCAATGTACCAAAATAGCTGACACAAATATGAAAGTTTTTGCATTTTGAACTTGGTTGAACTTGCAACCATTAACCAAAGTAGAGATGAGAAAAAAGCATCAACATGACTTAGTAATGAGGAAATAGCCTTCAAGATTTATGGCATCGCATAAACAGATAGAAAATGGAAAATAGCGTTTGATGTTTCAACCTGAAGTTACAGAATACACATTGAGTGCATGGATAACTTTAACAGCTGTGATGTAACTACAGGAATGTGTTGACTGATGTTAATTTTATTACATCTATATACACATACAATCATTCTACTGGAATAAAGAAAGCAATAATGTGAATGGTGAGAAATAAATGTACATTTCCTGTATGTGGATGTTAGTGTAAATATTGTACATGTGTGAGATTTGTCAAGAAACATCAATAATGTGTTACCAAAGGAAATTTAATGGATTATTCCTTGCAACAGTATGATTAGCAAAAGTGCATGTGTACTGAATCCAGTTCTCTAGGCTTTGAAACAGCCAACTAATTGTAATAAAAATACATGGGTCATCTGTTATTGGAGTAGGGTTCTTCAATCTGTTGCTTCATTTGTTAGCCAATCCTTTTTTAAGCATCTTAAACCAGTCACCATTTATCACACAGAGTCGAGCTGAGCTATTGACAAGAAAAACTCCATGATTGAAATACAATTCACAGGCAGATCCAGGATAATGAAAAAAATATTGTGGCACCAAACCATACCAATGAACTCGCATTCCTCAAATAAATGTCAATCATAAAAAGTAACTTGGTTCAAAATCCATCAAGAAATCATGAACTATCAAACAAAAAAATATTTATATTCTAAAAGATCATAAAATTTGCATTATGCCATTCAATATTTGTTTATTATGATAATGAATTGTAATAGGAAGACAGCATGTTTAACTCTGATTGTAAGGCCTCTAGTTGTAATGGGCCCAGAAGCCGAGATTGGACAGCGGACAACGGATCATTTTCTGGGCTGCCCTCACAAACAGCAGACAGCTCAAGCCGCTTAAGGACAAGTCCAGCTAATGAAGGTGGACGTACAAGGTATCCAACTTGTTGCCCGAGCTACACCAGCCACCATCTAGGCTACGTCAGGGAACGCCACAGTTCAACAATCAATGGCTGTCAGGGAACGCCACATTTCAACAATCAATCGCTGTTGTTCATGTTCATGGACATTATTTAGCTGGGCTTGCTGATTGGCCACCAGTTAATTTCCCCCATCTATCATCTGACAACCGCTCTATTCATTACAATTAGGGGCTCAACAGGATACAAAATCACTCTTTTCAATTCGGTGCCAAAAGCACAGTCATTGACCATTTGATGATGGCAGGTCTAACGACGGAGCAAAGGCAGGGTCCCGGGCGCCAGTGGATCAACAATTACTTTGGGTAATTTAAATCAACACTCATCAGTGAAAAGTGCAATCTTCTAGGGAACATTCTTTAAAGACCGAATATCACGACTAATTAATAATAGATGTGGGTAATAAAGACATATAACTTTTATTTAAAATAACAACCACTGCACCAGTTATTTTCACAAATGATAAATATTCAACAGGATATTGGAAGAACATGTCCAACCAGTAAATGAAAGACAGATTTTAGTTTTATAAATGAATTCCTAATGTCCAATAATGGAAATAAAGTACACTTCCTGGTTCAAAACACTAGCGTTTAAGGAACTCCGTTCGATAAAACTCCCTATTGTGATGCAGAACTGGAAAAGCTATAACCTTGCGTGCTAAAAGCTTTTGTGGAGGTGCAAAAGCAATATGTTTACAGAATGAATCTAAGCAAGGGATACCGCGGTGTGCTGCCTGTGGAGCTCTTGTGTGACTGGTGTGCGGAAATGATGTCATCGCTATTCTGCTCCAGATTGGATCCAACAAAACGGCTTCTCTGGTCAGAACTGTGAGATGGAGGTGCCAATACTCAGCGGTATCGATCTGTAGAATACCTCCACCACAGTTAACAGTGTCACAGCTGGGGGCACCATCAGCAACCTTCTAATACATCAACATGGGAGTCGGTGATAGCCTGTAGAACATGCAGCGTGAGTGAGGTGAGGGCGATTGGTGAGTGAGTGAGGATGTGAGTGAGGATGTGAGTGAGTGAGGATGTGAGTGAGTGAGTGAGTGGGTGAGTGGGGTGGAGTGAGGGTGGATGCCAGGAGTGAGTTAGTGGAGTGGATGAGCATGTGAATGAGTGGAATGAGTGACTATATGAGGGAAAGCAAGCAAGTGGAGTGAGTAACTGAGTGAGGGAGGGACAAAGTGATTGGAGTGAAAGAGATAGGTGTGACACACACACACACACACACACACACACTCACTCACTCACTCACTCACTCACACACACACACACACACACACACTCACTCACACACACACACCCACACACACAAATAGACAGAAAGAAATCAACAATATAAATGTTTTGATTGATCTGCATAGTATATTAAATGTGTGTTTAATACATTCATATAGTTGTTCAGCCTATACATTGATTAAATATTCTTTTGTAATGCACCAAGTGTTTGGAACGTACATAATTTAATAAATAATATACAGTGATAGAACATACCATCCCAGGTAAATCAATATTCTGTCCAATATGCTACATACGTTGTATTGTATATTCTGTGTGTGTAGCTGGGCACTCAGAGACAGACATCAATACTACACTCTCAGCCGCTGTGTCTGCTGTTTTATTGTACTGTTTTATTACTATTAATGAATGGTGACCCTTTCCTTGTAAAGTACTGAAATATTCAAGCAGTCTTGGTAGACGTATATGGTTATGTATAGACAATTTAGCTATAAATAGCTGTGTAATCAGTCTCTATTTAAATACCTGTAAAACATATGGACATATAGCCTAGATTCATGTATACCGGTACTTGTATCTGTAAAATATTGTCACATATAGACAACCCAAATTCATGTATTTTTAAAATATCGACACATATAGATAGCCTAAACTTATGTATCTATAAGATATGGACACGTATATAGCATAAATTTATTTATCTGAAAACTATGGACACATATAGCCTATAGTCAAATTTATTGAAGGATTGACTGTCATTTTTATTACGTTCATCGAGGTATGAACGTAAAAACTGATGTACAGTTCATACAAAAGTTTGCACATCGGTTGAACGTAATAAAAATTACAGTCAATTCTTATTTATAAATTACTCAACAAAAGGATGGGGAATTCTTCGATTTAAAAGACTTAACATGATGCATCAATGTATTTACTCAACATTTAAAGAGCAGTGCATGAATATTTTCAACAATCTTTTGCTGACGTCAAGTATAGATGACGTCATATATACGTGAAGTAACAATGCCACCTAAGAAAATCTAGTTCATCAAAGTATGAATGCAATGATTTGGGGTGATGTGGACCAATCAGATTGTTGGATTGACAATATAACGCTGTATTTGGGGTCCATGACATACCCCCAGCCTTATAGTACCAGCCTTATAGGATAGTACAAGTAAATAACAAAAATAAAAATGGGATCCACATCTGACCCAGCCTTATATCCGAATCCGCTCTATATCGAACAGCCTTATATCGAGGGGGCACTGTATATGTATATTTATTTATGTATCTGTAAAGCATACACACAGACATAGTCATAGACAGTCTAGAGTACCTAGCTCTTTATTGTCTGGCTCTCCGGCAGCGAGATACACAGGCCACCAGGCTACAGGTAAATCAGTCTGTGACAGTCCAGGTATAATCTGGACACATCCTGGCTATCCCAGTGCTGGTGTATGTTGGCCTTTCCCTGCATCCTGTGGCCATTGATAAGACGAAAGGTGTACTATACCGGTGTCCTATAGAAATGTGTTCTCTCAACTCAATAGAAAATACCTCTTTCTAGTAATGTGACCAAGGGGAATTGTGCTTTTAAACAAATGTGCAGTTTGTCTGGTTTGTTGGTTTTTCAGTCACCTTCCAGCATTGCTGATTTGGGCAGACTGGTCCACCTCGGGGCGGAGAGTGACAATGAGGCATGGAAGCTTTGGGTGTCTAGCACCATCTTTTCTTGTGATGAGTATGTCCTTAACCAATGAGAAAGGTTGTGGAAATAAGCCAATCACGTAATGCTTGTATTCTGTTTATTCACACAGAGTAGCCCAGTCTAAGGAAGACTGTTGTGCATGAATGGAAAAGTACTTGACGTTTTTGTCACAACACCATGAATGAATTTTTGCTTCAGTCTTGTTACAATGTACTAATGTTCTCCAGATTATTACTCATTATCCATTTATAAACAATAAAACTCCAAAAAGCTCTGGATCCATTTCATATTCATGGCTATGACCATTAAAAAACTACAAGGTACATAAAATAAAATAGGTGATGTCTGATGGAAATCCAGAGGTTTCAATGACAAGAGTCTGGGGCAGCACCTGCTAACAGTAACCATCCAGTCACCATGGCGATACCAGTAAATGGCACCGATTGCATCAATAATTCATTGCTCGAAAATAACTTCCTAAAGGTGATGAATCAGATATTGGTGGAAAAGTTAGCATCAATTAACTTGCCCTGCAGGGAATTCCATTTGACATTCACAGAAATTGGTCACTTGGAAAAAAAGAAAACATGCATTGTACAAAAAGTACAAACCCATTCATCACTTAAACATTACAAACTTCTATCCTCTTGAAAGACATAAAATATATTTGTAGCTGTCCAATAATTGTTTCTGGTCCAGTAAAGAAGACATTAGACTATTCATAGTATCAGAGGGTGAAAGTCGATCAGTCGTACATAGCTTACTGTTTGTTGCTTGATACCATTACTATATGAAGTGAGCCACTGATATTCTTCATACTCTTGTTTTCCAGAAATATAGATTTAGTCCAAGGGGAATATTTTGAATAGGAGTATTTTGGTGAGAACAAGATGGGACACATCATTAATCTAAATCAGTAGAACATGTCAAAAACAATTCCCCAACCCTACTTGAAATCTGCAAATAATTAATAGATGCATAGTGAAAAGTATACTAAACCATTAGTTTTGATTTCTTTTATAATATTTAATCAAATGGGAAATATGAAGCCAACATCCAACCTCCAATTACATGTAGCCTAACTTTGTGCAAGGCCATAGCTGAATATTGGAATACTGATGGAAAAGCTGATTGATAAGTATATAATGTTCATGACAACAGATCAACGTTATTAAGTCAGGCACTAATATTGACTTTCCAAGATAGACTAACCCAGTTTACCATCTCTGGACAGACAAGTAGGTTAGCAAAATAAGCCATGAAAAGGTTTCCTGGAAATACATTATATTTCCTGGAGACAGGAATGACCTCCATTGACTCCTCCAGTTCTGAACCAGCGTTCCAATCACCACCATCGACTTTCCTTCATCTACAGATATGCAAATTTACATTTAGGAGGCACTGGCTAAGTATTCTCTGCTGATCCTTACTCTGTGTCAACAACAACCCTCGCTATCCCCCCACCCCCTCCACCATGTACCACCACCCAACCACCACCACTCATCCCCGTCCTTCATACTGGCGCCACCACTTTGTTTACCACTAGCACCTAAAAGCGTTATAGAAGTAGCAGCCAATCAGTTGTCTCTGGATCGATCAATACTGGGGTCGTAATGTCAAGTCCGTGGATTCCACTGCGACAATAAATCTCCAGTACTGTTTTTGTCACCTCACGTTTCTACGGCAACGAGAACCCAGCAAGTGGTTGGTTACTAGAATGGGGAGAGATTATTGCAGAGTAGCTCATAAAGTTACTTGATTATGAGTGACTGGTTTTGCTTGAACAATTCGGAATAAAGAGCAGTACATAAAACAGGAATGGCCGTACTTTGATTGGAATTTCTTAGCTCGTGTAATGAAGATCTTTTGATGTGAAATTAATAACAAACATTGATTGAAAAATAAACAAATATTAATTGATACTCCTTTTGAATGTAGATGAATTTGCATACTTTTTTAAATATTCAAATTGTAATTTGTTAATGCCTGGTTTTTGTATGTGATATAAGGTGAATACCGTAGTCAAAAGTAATTTATTTTGATGTATATTTTGAATCCAATAAAAGTTGTAAATCATAACTTTCAAAATTGGTTCAAGTAATGTTTAAGAATGCATGTTGTATAATATCTAAACATTCTGAAAATATTACATTAATGATTAAATAGTTATGAAGTTCAGAGTATGTGCACACTGCTAATGTATAGATCTATATACAGTATTAGAGAAATACAGATCGATATACAGTATTAGGGAAATAAACTATTGTGATGATGACATAGACTATGTTCCACACAACAAATGGAAGAATAAAACTACTGTATATGGCAATACAATTACCTCAATAGCATCCTTAAAATAAAAATCCATTTTGACATACGATACATGCAACCTCATAATTATTCCAAATTAAATACATTTATTTGAGCAACATAAATGTGTAGTTAGTATGTGAAGTGTCATAAAATCATGCTTGCTTTGTCGATACTTTGCTCACGACAAGGATCTAATTAATTATTATGCATGGCATCAGCTAGTATCAATATTAGCATATTTATCGGCACATTACATGATAGATATTGAGCAATAACAACAGAGGCTTATGCTGATAAATCCTATTTAATGGTTTCCTTGGCAGCTCAGACATTGGAGTGTCTGATCAGGGCCGCCCTTGGCGTCCAAGTGATTTTATTGTCTGCTAATTGAAAGTGACAGCATATGAGTTACCTCCCTTACACCATTATCAATTTATGGCTTAGCGTAGTCTAGCAATATTCATTCAATTCTTTACCTCCTATTTACAAAACTATTTGCGTAACTATCATGCACTAATGGGAAAGAAAGCATGTATTCTCAATGTAAACTGTATTTACATAGATAAAACTACACTGTATCATGACATATAATACCTATACCATATCATATTTGATTACCATTGAACATGTTAATATTTATCACCAATATGATTATATGTATGTATCATAATATTACAACCGCTTATTTAATGCGAGTAAAAGGCAATCATGATTTTCCAAATCAGAATCAATATACATAATAATAATAATGGATTTTTAGCGCCTAATTTCTAGCCATCGCTGCTCATTGGCGTTTACATTACTACCCCAGTAGGCGGATCACTGTGCAATCATATTCCATCTCTACTCCCTGGGGAGTATACAACCAAGCTGCTGTGTTGCAGGTGCTAAAGGGTTAACATTCACATCACCATCTCTTCCTACCGGGTACCCATTCTCTGCTGGGTGAACAGAGGCACCATCAAACTAAG
>JAUTBQ010154564.1:0-13496 GCA_032361185.1 Lepetodrilus ovalis | reverse complement strand
TGGACTGTTATGTCATGTGTGGTCAGGTATTGTGGTTTCCTTCCTAAATGTTATATCAATCCAAACTCTACCATTGTTGCCTATGGAAAAGTATTTGGGTGTGCAATACCTATATGACACTATCGTGTAAGTCAATAACGAGCTATGGAAACATTTATTTGAAAATTAATGTTCAGTATTAATCTGGACTTCGTAATATGCTTTTTCTTTCTCTGATTGGCCTTTAGTGAGTGTGTGATTATGGAGTTTAACGTCGCTGCGGTAATCTTTCACCCATTTGCGACGATAATGGGCCTTTGGAAATGTGCATCTAACGACTGGGATATGTTAGTATGAAGGTATATAATGTTAACAACGTATATTATTTAATACTATCTCATAAAAAGTTTAACCGATATACTGCCACGTAGTTTTCTGTATGAATCAATGCATCAATGATCGATCGAACAGAGAGACGTGACACAATGAGTTATCTTGATCTTGAGATAACACCAGACTCTCTGTTAGCCGACTGATGACACTGATGATGGCGAGGTGTTAGGGCTTGTCCTGGTATATACATACAGTGATAGGCAATGTGATAATAACAGCGTCTGTCGATGAAAGAAAGCTTGATAAAGAGAGTTTGGTTGCCGCCAGGATGAGCAGGTGTACAATGACGTGTAGGAGACAATGACGCGTCTGTTAGGAACAATCAATGCTAGACCACATCATTATGGAGATTTATCCAGGGACGATACATAGCCAACACACATTGCACATCATCAGACAGGTATAAACTATTCCCTAGTGCGAATTTAATCATGGTCTATTTGCGTTTTCACATAATATTCAGATTGATAAACATAATTTGAATGTGACTACATCTTGATTATTTTCTAGTCTTAATGGCAGTAATTATAATTGAATTACGGCATTAACTACCGTCATGTCACTAATCCATTCATTTGAAGCAGTAGACTGGCATTATAAGCCGATTTACTTTGCTAAATTACATACTATTTCTGTTCCTGGAGATTGATATTGAACTATGGTTACTTTTACTTCTGAAGAAAGGATATATTAAGCGAGCTTTTAGATCTATTCTTAACTGTAACTACACCATGGTGTAGACGTGGTCTTTGTTGTGACAGGGCGTCATGTAACGCGACATATTCGACAGCTGAAGTAAAACGTTGTATTTCACGAAGGTATCATATTATATATCCAAGGACGTAACTCAGTCCTAGGTGCCCGACCGCCGTGTACGAGAGATCGCTATGAGAACGTAATGGTCTCTTAGTAGATCTGAGAGCTTCCTCAAATTATACCCATGTATGTAAGCCTATTTTATATGCATGAACAGAAGATAGACATTAATAAGAATGCTATAATTTAACACTTGTGGTTATTGGTATAATCTCATTGTCAGGGATGTGGTCATTCCATTCGTACTTCACTTCCGGACGTGTCGTTCTAGTAAGAATAAGTCAAACACATGCACGACTTCTGTGTTTCCCTTTATTTTATTCAAAGAAGGACTCGGGGTTGAAAAGGACCGATATATCGAGACCTTTACCTCACAGAGCATGGGGTGTCCATAGCTATACAGTTAGGAGAAATATCTTAACAAGGCAATATTAGTCCGTGGTATACAGCCTGAGTACCTTCTAAGAATGGACGGTAATAGCCATTTCAGATGTTGACTTCCATTATAGAAAAAACATTGAATTCTTTGTACGGATGAGATCTAAGAAACTGGAGTCTTTGTTATTAGCGTGTTTACTTCTTTGTAAAACTGAGTTATCATGGCATGTCAACGATCGTTTTGTTTTTAATAATGCAGTTTGGTTCAAATTCCATACTTACACACTTCTAGATACAGCTAGGCATGATGCTGTTTCAAATGCTCCATGATTTCCTATTGTTTTACGAGGACTTGCTTATTACTTGTCAGAATGTATTCCCTGTATCTATAAATACTCCAGTAAATGGACTAGCACAGAGCGAGGACAACTATATTGGCTTGTTTATCTGGTGTACGTGTAAAAACAACATTTGTAGTGCAATAGGAAAGCTGTTAAAAACTGTAGAAACATTCTCATGATAATATTACATGCATGCATGTTATAGGTCAACGTTGACTTTGAAATACATATGTGTATATATAATTATATGTTTGCCAAGTTCAAGTCTATGTAAAGAAATACTAGTTAAAGACTTGTATTACCTTGTACATCGAGCTCGTGTAAAAAATATTATCTCCCGATCTAATTTCCTTAAAGAGAAATAAATTCAATAACGTGGATAATGAAATTAGAAATCTATACTTTAGAGAGGTTTTAAAATATCCTTCTTTGTTTTATGTTGCAAAATTAACCCTGGGGAGAAATTGCAAATGCATTAAATTTTCTTCAGGTAATATAATTTTAACTGTGTTAGTTAATAATGTAAGTTTTATCGTATCTCATTGGGCTTGGTGTCACTATGTGTTACAGATGTATCTATCAGTAGTGTCATAGTGTCATACTGCTAGGACAGTATGCATGTACTTATGTATTATTCGTGTGCATGTCAATTTAGCATGGCGTTATCTCTCGAGCCAATCCAACAGATAATCCAACTATCACAAGACGTCTATTTGTCTATTGAACGTATCAGGCAGTGTACTTAGAGGTATTTAAGTTACACAAAGTTAGATGAAGAAGGAAGAAGACATTCTGAATACCGGAATAGCTATGAGAAGCTAGTTAATTATCATCTACAAATGGTGATATTAGATCAAGCCTGGGGATAGGCATTTCATCCTTAACTCTCATGCCGAGAACGTAATGAAGTCCTCAATAGGTCTATAATGCAGATCTCGGCATGTTATTATGAGCTTACAATCATCGCTCTTCAGTGGATTTACTTTATCATAATGGCAATTGGAGTATCAATCATATTTTAATCATTATCCCATGGTTGTGATCATGTTCCCAAACGAAATTCGCAAAGCTGACTAGAACTACAATACGGGAATGTAGTGCGTCCAACTTTAGACGTTTTAGTTGAAATATGTTTTATTCGAGATGAAATGGATAGGTTACAAGTTATTACAACTTAGGTGAAAACCGCTCCAAGTCAAGAGAAGGGATAGAAAAGATGGGGAGAGCAGAAAGAAATGATATGAATAATATAATGTGCATATATATTTAAATTGTAAATATTTACATATACATACATACATATACATACACACATATATATATATATATGTGTGTGTGTGTGTGTGTGTGTGTGTGTGTGTGTGTGTGTGTGTTTGTGTGTGTGTGTAAAATAAGCATATTAATCAAATCGTTTTGTTTGTTTAATGTACATGTGTACTAGCCCTAAAATAGTTTCGTTTTCAGATGCTTGTATATCCAAACAGCCATTTAACAATAGAGTAACATTGATATATACGTTATGTTGCATAGTAATTGTTTGAATATTTTCTAGCATGTCTTCACGATAGCTACTGTATTTCTGACATTCAAGGTAGAATTGTGTGACCACTGATGGCCTTCATACGTTGCAACATTATCTTCTATTCCATATGCTGTACAATTATCTTCTGAAGTGTTAAAAAGATGGTCTACGGTGGTCAATGTCGTAGACTATCGTAGGACCGTCGTACCACCGTCGTAGGATTTTAGTACGATGTCGTCGACGATCGTAGGACCACATAAATAGATTTCACCTGGCCACAGGAAATTATAGAGACGTACGACGATCCTGCGTCCTCGTAGCTACTCTGGGGTGGCTACATTTGGGGCATATTAACCCCAGCTATTACTTCATCATCATCAGTTCCAGCCGACTTGTTCAGAGTGATCGTCATGGCGCTCATTCCACCCCACTGGGGAGGCGTCAAGAGCTAAATGACATTGACTTTAGCTCGAAGGTATATTGACATTATTTCGGTGTCAGTATTATTGAGATATTAGTAACGTATTATTTGTTCGCTACATGTTTTCTATAGCCTGATATTAGTACTCAATGCCACCAATAAAATGTTAAAGGATGAATTGAACTGAATTGACTCAAGACGTCGTAGACCGTCGTATACGATGTCGTATTCTGTCGTACGACCGTCGTGCGATGTTGTAGACCATCGTACTATCAGGTGGGACAATCGTGCGCCTATCGCAAAATGCTCGTGCGACGTCGTACGATGACGTACGATGTCGCATGACTTGTTCCGATTACATCGGCTACTATCGGAAGCTATATCATACGATGACACGACGTCGTACGATGGTCGTACGATGACGTGCGTTGTTGTATGGTTGCAATAGAATAATCGTCTACCATCGTGGGTCACAATAGGTTTGGGCCATCGTAGCCAATCGTATACTAACGCAGGTTCAATGAGGCCGTAACTTCTGGGTGTTTTTCCTCTATCTCTGTAACATTGCCGCCAGATGTCTCATTTACTAGTATACGGAAGTTCAACATATAGTACAATAAATATGTACTAATGGGACACGAGGAATAGAAATAAATATTTTGTTACTGTGTACAGAAATCAAATTGGTACATTTTCAGTATGAATTCACATGACAACAAATATTAAAATATGAAAATGAAATACGATATATTGAAAACCAGTATAGGCAATAAATTCGTGCAGACCAATTAATGTGTAGGCTTTCAGGTAAAATACGTTTAACCATGATAGCTGTCAACAAACCGTGATTGTATGTAATGAAGTAACTCAACTAGCGCAAACTGTATGCTAGTATATGCTTCCTTGTCGCATTCATGAAACGTCAAGATAAGAAGATACTAGTATAGTTTACATGTAGCATTATGGTCCATTTACTTAATATTCCTGCCGTTTGTTTCTTGATTATGTAAATTCTTCATAGGATAGATACGCACGGTAACTTTGGTGACTTTCCTATAGCGTAGTTTAATCCCCCTATCTTCCTTTTGATCTTTCCCAAAGACACCAAAAGTATACATATTTCAAATTGGCTTTTGCTTTTTATAATTAGGAAATGGATTGAAGTAGTTAAGAAGCATAGAATACAGTACCATGCAATATCATTCTTCAGAGAACAAAGTTATTATATAGAACAATGTCTTAGAAGTCGACACAGGTTGAGCAGATATCCATTCCTAAGCCAGCCATGGTTCACTAAGGGCGGTCTGGTCGGAGGTTGTCACGAAAAAACTCACTATCAAAGACAATGATCAATACCTTATTATAGTAATAATCAGAGCAACGAGCAACTAAAATGATCTAAAATACGACCTAGTTCATTATCTATAAGGCTAAGCCTCGTGGTACCCAGCGATCACTGTCGATCAAGCACAGGCACCCTCTGTAAGCGCTGTTTTGGAATGGCTAGATCGAAGTAAGCTTTATTTCTTTATGATCTGTTCAATATTGTATAACACATAAATGGATGGTTTTATACCCCACTGACCCATAGATTGGAGGATGATTACACTTCAGAGAGTTGAGTGGGAGATGCTGGAAGGTGCCGGGGAACCTTTCAGTAGTCCTGAGTAGTTTGGAAGCTCTCGCAGAACATGTCAAGTAGAAGTGAAGATGGTATGGTATGAGGTCCGGGGTGTGTGCTGCCAATAGCGTATTGCGTGTAATAGACACTCCGTGGAATATTGCCATGACGGTGGTTTGGTTGAATACTCAGCTCTGCCTGGATATGAAGTAATATGTACAAGATCAACTGAGTGATAGGCAGTTTCTACACATATCTGCATACATATTACATACGTACCGTCGCTCTTCGTGGAGGTTTGTCTCGTAACCAAATGCTGAAGCCATGAAAGATATTAACCCAAATACATCATTTCTTTAAATTATTTAATTTGGAAACCGGCTACTCGTAGGCTACCTACCACTGAACCTCATGTCACTTCCGAAGGTCTGTAATGATATCCAATATAGGATATTGGATCGAGAGTTTAAATAAAGCTAACTTAACATTGAAATCAATTGATTGCTACTGGTATGTTGTGCATGATCCTACTATAAACATACTTTCTAGATTAATGCTCGACATAATTATATCCGCTTCAATTCGAATTAAATTACATATGATTAGGAAAACTTTTGATCATATGGATCCGTACTGTATGTACTTCAACAACTTTCTGAACTTTCTGAACTTTCTACAAAGATTGATTATCATCTCAGCTACGCATGCGTCGTGTTGTCGGTAGTCTCTTTCTGCTGCTCAGATTAAATATGTAGCTTTTTTCTCTGCAGATATCCGTAACGTCACTATTATATTACCAGTATTATGCTGTCTGGCATCGATTCCTGTTAGATAACCTTCCTACTTGCAGACATCCAGCAGTGCACAGAGCCTCATCTGCACCCAGCAAAAGTATCCTCAACAACATTTCCTTCACCGACGGGCGATATTGCTCTGGAGTTGTCATTCGTTGTCTATTCGGGCGATCTACTCGATAACTCGCGACGATATGAGCAATCGTTCATCAAATACATTATTCTGCTTTCATCTGTAGATGTAGATTTGGTATCCCGGTGCTAGGAGGTCTCGTGATGCTCGTACATCAAGGCATGTCTCCACGACAGTCGCCGTCGACAGTGATTCACTGGTAATCACTTCCACCAAGTCTTTTCCATAATGTTCTCAAATTTCCCTCCAAAAGAGACAAGTAGTTAACAATGAGTAGTAGACTGTTAGCATATGGTAAGGAGATAATCTCACCCAAGTGTCTCGGATATCTGTTACTTTTACAACTCGTATTGATGTATTAATTGTGATATCAAAATACACTTGGGTGAGAGTCTCTATTTATCACACGATGTCATCCTTAAGTCATATAAGAGGGGAAATAGCACTTCATATAGTTTAGATTTACCGTGAAACCATGGAATACGTTACAGTGCATGTGTACTTTTACCTCATAGCAAAGCCAAGACTTCCCAAGGGTGGAACACACGATGACATCGAGTCAAGTGACATCTCAGTTTGGGCTGATGATGTATGTAGATTAATGCAATCGATGGTGTGGTTGGTATGTATTCAGTGATTAATTTGCATGGATAGATATACTGACATTGGTCATTCGCCATAGGCATGTGACCATCGAGTTGTTAATACCTAGCACGTGAAGGCCTAACGTTAAGTAACTACAGGAGCAGCCTATATGTTAAGAAGACCAAGATCTTCTCGTCGCCACCAATGAGTAACAAAGGCGGGCCAACATATGCTTGTGTTCAGCTTTCTTGGTCGATGGCGGTAAACAACACTGTTCATACATTTGGAAGATGGAAGAGTTGGTATCTGATCCTGACATTCTAAAATCATTTCTTCGCCATAGAGTTATTTGACTAACAGGGATGGCCCAAGTCAGATCTGATTCTGACACATTTAACTTCTTCCTAGGTCATCAACATGTACATGACTGTGCCTGTCTGTTTCACCCATCACCATCGTTAGCAAGGATGTCTGCTTGTAGGATGTATCGCTTCTATCAATATATTTCACAGCAATATGTAGTTAGTGTGCATTTCCTGACTGTAGCATACGAAGCTGGTCTTTAAATCAATCATTGTGGTCCAAAAACAGGCTCAACTAATATGTATGGGAATTTGTGAACAAAATCGAGTTGAGCATGAAATTGCTCAAGAAAGTCGTACCGGTAATCAGGCCCTGAGATTACGAAACTTTCTTGAGTACGATTCCATGCTCAACTCAAAGATTTATTCATAAATCCCCATATAAGATTTGTGCTTGAGCATGAAAGCGTGCTCAGAAAAGTTTCGTAATCTCGAGGTCGGCTCTATCAAGGATAACTGACATATTTTAAGGTAAAACATTCACATGCCTACAACATGCTAAGAACATTTAGAATGATACATAGAAAATGTAAGTTTTACACCATCCAACAAGACTCTAGCTTCCTGCGACATAGAACCTGCTACAACAAACACACGTCGTGACAACGGACCAGCATATTGACGCCAGCAATTAGCATCCATCAAGCGATGAAGTTTGCTACTAGTTTATGTCAAAGAACTGCTAGTGATACTTCATGTGATCAGGAATTTGGTGAGAAGAATGGCCATTTGAATAGACAATGTCAGTCGTCAACGTTACCTGAGTTACGTAAATAACAAATGCGTACATTTGATGTAAAGGGCACGCGTAACACCATCGACTAGCTTCTCCTCGTAAGCAATGATCTGTATTTGTCTGTTATCCTACTCATTGATAAAAGTAGCCAAAACCCTCGGCTAAACCTGTGTGGTCACCTTTTTCAACGTTGGTGGAGATTCTCTACGAGTTACACAAAATGTAAACGTTTAGGAACGTCGGACCACCTCTAAAGTTCGACTGGGTAACTGTGTAGCAGAAGTAATCTATTGTTATGAAAAAGGTAAATCTAGAAAAGGTTCAAATATAAATGGTAATATGGTTTAATTTAGGAGCCGATGTGTATGTACCAGTCATCGTCACATTAAGAAGTGTCGGCAATATCGAGACAAATATTGAAATCTATTTCCGTAGTAAATTAGATGTGGCACTGTCGGTATGGCTATAGCTGTTTTACTTTCATAACTTTACACAACGTTAATTTCCAAACGTAATTTATTGACACTTTACTGATAGACATAATCACGCAACAGAGCACCTCGTGTGTTCATTAGCATCAGTTGAGATGAGCATCAGTACTTCCAAATAGGTTTTCCTTGAGCTCGAGGGCCGCCATCATTGGCTATGCTTCTTGTCAGTCTCGTCAGATATTTCAGCCGTGCAGGTCACTGGGTTGATGTGTAATTGAATCAAGAGCAATATTCCCAGGCTGAGGCCCAAACTACCACACGACGACCTACGCCTGGGCGCACAGACGACATGGCACTAGGTACCATCTAGATTTAGGCTTCCATCTCAATGACAGTCAATTAACATAGCCAGGCTTGAAGCACACGTTCAATATATCTAGAAATAATGAAACCGGCGCCACCTTCGTCATCTTCTGTCATCAAGTGCGTTGTACGACACCCTGCATGTCATTATGTCAGCTGATGCCACGTGCTATGTTTGCGTCTGTACCTATCTGTCCGACTACTCCATCGCCAATTTAATAGTGATGATACGACATACTTTTATATTACTTCTGATGGATGTATCATGTGCAGTTCCGTACACACAATTTAGGTATTGGTATACATACTAATATCTTGAATTCATTACATACACGTAGTTTACATTAGTTAATATTAGTTTACATGCACACTAGACTTAGCAAAGCGTTTGAATCCAGGCAATTCCATCTTACTTTAATAATGTAATGACACCATGATTATACTAATTTTTAACCTACATATCGATGCATAATTTCATATAACGCATACCCGCATAGCCATTCCCATATTATATTCTGATGCAACATATCTAAAGATCAAATTCATTAATGTAAGGCCAATGACATTATTAGAGTTCACCATTACGGAGGCAATATGTGGACCTCCGAGATTCGTATCCGGAAGCTGTGCTACTGGTAGTATTTGGCCTGGGATCGCACAGATCTCGGCAAGTTGGAAAACACGTTTCTACCACAGGGCGACACAGGAAAGTACGTGTCTACCACGGACGACGATATGTGTACCACAGGATGACGATATGTGTAACACAGGACGACGATATGTGTAACACAGGACCCGGATGTGGAGGAGGACGTGCTATATGAAGGATTACACATGCATGTATATGCGGGAAATCACAAATCATGATACAAGCATATCTCTTTCATCGCTATTGATCGCCGCACTATGTACATGTATAGGAACTGTACAGCTGTAACAGTCTGAGTAAAGCCCAACAGATCCAGACTTAATTGGTTGTGTGGACAGTAGACATTGAGATAATGTACTCCATTGAACGACATGTTATAGCCATGTCTTTGCACAGCTTTGTCTTTACCCGGCCTGGTGTGTTTGTCGACGTCCATGTTTCCGCCTTTCTAGGTCTTTGACAGCTCCTTATCCATGTCGTTAATGGGCTTTAGTTGTTTTCAAACCGTTCTGTTCACGGCGCCTCTTCATGCCATGAACATTTATGTGTGATCTAATTATCTTAAGTGTCAGAAAGTTCCAATTTGTCGCATTGTGATCCAATTAAGTGGCACAATCTTACCTGTCATGTGCAATATCATATGTTCTCTGTATTATACGTCTTTTGAGAATAAAGTTCTGCTCTGTTCTGTTCTAGTTGAATATTAGATCAAACATTAACATCACCATGTAATCCAATTTAAACCAAACGAATTAAGTTGTTTAGTTAATAGTGAATTGTAACATTCATGTTTCTTCCATCTACATAAAATATGATAACGTTACTTAATAACTATATTACAAACAACCGAACAGCACCCGGTAGATATTGTTACTATACTAAACATGTACATCAGTTAATGTAACATCGCCATACACCGATTCAATTACATTTAATAGTTCATAATGGTAGTTTTGCATATTACTAATCTGTCATTTAAATTATAAAATTTAAATCTCGTATCGAAAGTTTGGAATTCTAGCTATATATTCTCATTACAGATTTAATAGTATGTAATTGAGATTTACACTACGTGTCCCTTAAAGCATCCAGCCGTCCCTCTCACACATTAAAGCAACGCCAATGAAAACAAAAATTAAATAGAAAAATAGCTTGGAACTGAAAAGCAATAAGGAACTTAATCGGATTCTGAGAAAATAATAATTTATTGAACATGTTGACAGCTTTCGACATAACACTTGACTTAATCGGAAATAGAACCCATTCCAGCACCACTAGTCAGCGCACACTGCTATATTGAACAGTCTCAAGTTTGGCCTTTATTGGTGTACGAGGATAACGTGGTAATATATCTCAAACGATGAACTGAGCGGAGACTGGCTGCATGTCGATACTGTACGAGAGCGTGGTACGACTGGGAGTAACAGGCAGATCCACCGCGATCAGGGGGACGTGCAGTCAGCGGAGAGATCGAGTAGAACAGTGAGACATTACCAGGCGCAACTGGTGCTGTCATTATATCTGTCTGTGATAAGGCGGACAGCGGACACGGTTGGATCCTACAGGTGGACAGACAGACAGACAGACAGACAGGTAGGAGATCGACATGAAACGATGATGATTATATTATTTTAATTTTATAACGATTACCTTATTAATTACAGTTAATCATTAATTGATTTGTTCATTGTATGGGAAGTATATGTATATATCTATTACCGTATGCCAAATATTTAAATATATTTCTTTGAAGTTTAGTAGTTTAAAAGCATACAAAAACGTATGATTGACCTTTATAATGGATAAACCAATTTCTATCTGAGACTACTTACGTCTGATTTGTCCACCCAAAAGTTGTTATTTACCGATTCACGTATTCCCCAACACTCGATAGTTGTCACAGATGTCTAACCGTAGTCGGAGGAACCGCTTCGTCGGCGTCAGGGACCGGGAATAAGGATGCTACTGCGGACCTGAAACATGTTCCATAGTTATCAAACGAGTTATCTTGATGTTTCAGTGGTTACATCATTAATATTATTACTTGCTTGTCATTATTATTATTATTATTATTATTATTATTATTAATATTAATATTAATATTAATATTAATATTAATATTAATATTAATATTATATAATGAATAAAAGGAACGCATCTCTAAGTATCTAGTCTTTGCAGCATATGACTGCTAGATCGAATTCCCTGTAATGTGGATCGACAAAAGGGATTTTGGCGGTACAAAATTGATGTAGTTTGCATTTATTACTCAAATATAGTGCTAATTGCTTATGGACATCTGTGATTGTCAGCCTTTAATATTAATGTTTGAAAACAGGTATGCCGAGTTAAATATAATATCGCAGTAGTTCCGCAATGCTGTTTAAAATATTCTATTTTTCATTCGGAGTGGCACCGTAGTAAGTAGCACAGCTGCTTCCGTCGTGGTCCTACAATAATAATAAAGTGCGTAGTACTGCCAGTTAACTGTTACTATTTCCAGGTTAAATCAATGCGAATCTCATTCGCTTTAATAATGTAAATGTTTAACTTAATATTGTGGTAGGCGGCAGACTATACGAGGTTTATGGACATACCGGTACATTGGGAAATAGTTAATTATTTCTAGCTACTATATTCATAGTTGCTGTGGAATAGTTGCTGGTCAACTTTCGACATCAGTATAGAGTTAGACATACAGTTATATTCATGTATTACTTGAAATTCATATATCTAAAGCATAATTACTGTACAATAACAATCTATATAAAAAATAGACGTATATATATCCGTAGCTCGAACATTAAGTAATTAAACTGAGAAATTTCGAATACATACGTATGGAATTAAATTATTTAAAGTTAAATATTTGCGGAAGAAGATGTCATTAACTTGTCACATGGTAGTTCAGCTCAACTGGTTGGAGACATGTCGTAGCAGTCGTCTCCCAGAGGAAGTTCACACCAGCGTCGTTAAAGGAAACGTGTTGAACTCACTTATACATGTATCTTTGCTCACTGCTAATGATACATCAATCTTGGCCCTGGCAGATATTACTTGACGCTTCAGAAATATATACTTAGAGCAATCACGTTATGTCTTCGTCGATCTACTCTACGTCCCCCTCTTCCGGAGTCATTTCAATCATGGAAAATTATCAATATATTGTTGTCAAGGATCGTTTCTCTCGCTGTGCTTAGTCCCATGTTATCATAGGTATTGTCTATAACATAATAAATTATTGGTGAGCGCCTTCTAAAGACGGACACCATTCTCGTCAGTAATCTAAGGAAATGACAGGAGTGGTAAAATGTCGGTGCCACGAGAATAGCATATCGACCATGTATAGAGACAATGTGTTTATACTAATTGTTGACGTTTAGACCATGATTGCGAGCGAATGAAGTAAAATATGGCTGCTGCATTACAATAATCTGTGCATATGAATACTACGGTCAATAAGATATCTCTTGTCAGTCCAACTATATACTGGAACCAACTTTTACAGCTACCGAGAAAACACTAAAATGATACACATGTATTCTTTAGAGAATTGCAAGCTGATACTGAAAATCCGATATAAGGTACACACTCCTGGTACTAATGATATGCGTTTCTAATCTTAATACACACCTGATCGGTAGTGAAATGTATTGTTCATCTTTACAAATTAGCTAAGTTCAGATTGTATAATAATATATACTTTATCATACAATTATTCTTTACAAGATGTATATAACTATTTGCACATAAATGGCTACATTCTAAGCGTGTTTAACCATCTCCCTGCTGCAGGCAACTGGAGTTGCCCTAAAGAGTAGTGCATGTTAAAGGGGCAACTTCATACTTGCACGTATTTAATCATAATTATTTAATATTTTTATTATTTTTCTATATAGCGGTTATTATACGAGTGTATGAGGATATCGCCTATATTATTATCTTTCATTAATGTTTGTATTACACGAGGCT
>JAUTBQ010154553.1:0-13497 GCA_032361185.1 Lepetodrilus ovalis | reverse complement strand
ATAATTAAACATCTATCGACAAATGACATGCATTCAATCTCTGAAAAAAAATATCAAATAGCTATAGATACAAATCATGAACCATTCATGGGATATAACCCAAGTTGAATATGTTCCCACGGCTCGTCATGTGAGAAGTACTATTAGGAAGACGACAAATGATGTAAGCTATACCAACTAAAAAGGAGACTTACCTTTTCCATATCAAGCAAAGTTACACAGGCTTCATTTAATATTAAAGATCATTCGCCATTGCCGACTTCTAAGCCACAGTGCCATATGGTGTGATCTGCTATATGGTAATATTCAATGGATTTTATTCCTGCTGGCGAAATATGATAATATAATTGGAAATGTGAGACCTGCTTTCACCACATTCAGATACATTAGATTTAGATAAGCTACAAATCAGGAACCATGAGTATTGATCAATGCAAACAGAGCTATTGTTATTGAGATTGCACATGTATTTGATGTGGGATATAAAACTTTCCTTATAAATCCAATACAACACCCGTTATCACTAACTGATCATAGTCAAACCTGTTTCGACTCGCTCGAACCAAGGTGAATAAATTTTATGAGAGTGTATTGACAATATGTATGTGTATGTATATTTATATCTCAAAGTACACGCCATTATAAGACAAGGCCTGCATAATGAAATCTTAGACCTGTTCCAACAATAAGCAACGAGTAGAAACCACACCTTGCATGAGCCCAACTTTATGTTATATATGATATTCATCTACACAGTAACACAAACTTTCTATACCAATTACATTAAGAAATATTTGATTGAATTGTTGCTTTACATCGCAGCGGGAATATCTCACCCATAGGCGACGACACATTAAGAAACAAGAAACAAGAAATGACAAAGACTAGCTAATAATAATTAGAGGAAATATATCAATTTGCAAAATACAGCACACCCTGAGGAATATCTGCTGACCTTAGTTCTGGTGACAGATAAAAAGGTGCTGATCTGGATATCTAAAGTTGCTAATCCTGACATCAAAAGAATTGCTAATCCTAGTTCCTATTCTTCCTAGTTAAATAGTTGCTATTCCTCATACAGCTACATATAGTTGCCAATCCTGACAGCCAAAGGATGGCTGTTCCTAATGGCTAATGGTACCTAATCTTACTGACAGTTAAAAGTGTTGCTAATCCTCATAGCAAAAGAGTTGCTAAACCTGACGGCGAAAGAGTTCCTAATCCTCATAGCTAATGTGATGCTAATCCAAATCTAGACGTCACGTGTATATACCTCTCGAGGGACATCACAGGTACGTGACGGTATCAATTAAATCAGATGCGACCACAAAAGCCACCAGGTCGAATCGTGTCATACCTATGTGGCATGTTTGTAGACTCGCGATCTGCTACAGTCAGGCCTGGAGCCTGTTCATAGTCGTCAAACGAGCTGCGAAGCAATATTATCCCCGGCAGGCATCCCGTCAACACAGACTCCATCTGACACGTACCCGCCATTCCGTCGACCCTACACCATGTGCGTCAGTCACACACAGGACGTGTTCTATATCAGGGATAGGATTCACGGAAATTGTGTCCCATTAATGAATAAAACGAAATGTTAGGATCCGTGTAGACAATACGCATTTCTTCATCAAATGCATGACTCAGTAGGTTTAGAAAGTAGTTGAGGCACATAATTTGAAGTTTGAAATACATCAGTTCAGGCTAGTTCAAGAATAGGAAAATTATTCGGTCTGATCTCATCTTACAACCATTTTAAAACAATGCGTACAGTAGCAATAATTATGATATATAATTAAATGCTGTGTGCCTTTAATTATGACAAACATTCACCAAGATATGGGGGAATTAAATAATATGTAGTTGTATACACAATAAGGTAATCCCATTTACTTAAGTAATTGTCTGGAAGGAATTCCAGGACAATGTTTTGAATGATTTCCAACAGGATAACAAAAAACAGTCTGTTATATCATGTACCAGGGTGGTTGGTAGTGCCCAATCTCATATATCTATCTTAATACTTCACAAAAGAGGGTTCTACCATTACACATACGTGACAGTCAAATCTGACAGCATTTCATTAAGAATATTTAACCGCCACCCCAGCAGGAGTATGTCAATTTCAGAGTATGTCTATTTCAGTCACTGAACCATATGTCAACATACATCTGGAACAGAATCAATATCTCCATGTAATAGCATACCCCCGTTATTAAACAATCAATTATTTACATACTTTATTTAATTATTAAATTGTGAAATATCACATTTACAACATTTAAGATGTAGTCAGGAAAGATATTGACTATTAACAAGCTATTAACAGGGATGGAACTTGCCTAAATAGTGATACAAATAACAAATGTTTACAAAAGTCATGAGTTTCTACTCGCCCTTAGGACATCTTTAGCATTGGGGAAAATGGCCCTAGTGAGCGTGTGAGTGTTAATTTCCATCCCTTTATTAATACGGTATTGACTAAAAAAAGGTGCTAGACAGTTCAAATCTATAAAGAAAAATCTATATTAATACACTAAACTAAGAGAGGTATGACAAATTTGTTTGAGAGTATACAAATTAAGAGAAAATTAATATTGATCTCAACTCTCAAACCCTGACTTGCTCACAGATTCAAAGAAGTTCAATACAAATATAATAAAATTTCAACGAACATCAAAATACTAATAGGAACCCCTGATCCAGGCCATCTATTTTTCCACTTGAAGACCCACATGAAAATTATTACCTAATCAAATCGAAACTCTTGCACTTTATTTGTCATCATGAATTGACTGGTTGCTGAATTTGATAGGAAATGATCAATTAGGTCGCCTGTATGTGAAGGGTGGCTTGTTAATGGATGGATGAGGATGGCATGCAGGGACTGTAAGAGTTAATAATGAATGACACAAATAGGGTAGAATACAGCAGCTGCTATGAGCCACACCCTCTCCCCTCCCATTGCCTCGCTTACCCTAGCAACCACCTGCTGCCTTAGCAACATCACTCAGGTTTTTCCCATTGGAAGCAGGTGACCTTTAAAGGGACACTTAACCTTATTATGCCAGAAATGGTTTTCTTTTCAAAATTTCAATAATGACATGCGTCACCAACTGAAATACATATATACTGTATATTGAACATTTTGACTTAAAATATCAAATTTAAAAGATAAAAATTAACGCCACATGGGTATAAAATTGAATAAAATAATTATTAATGATATTATCTTCACTACTGATTCAGGGGTCAAAATTAACTTTAAAACTTACTAACCCAAATAGTGATACAAATAACAAAAGAAATTCTACTATTACTAGTCCTTAGGATACACTGGTAGAAGTGGCCTGGGCTAGCAGACTAGTGTTTATTTCATTCGCTGCTGATTGTTTATATATAAATGATGAGAACATGTGTACCCATTCTCTTGAATTAAATATGAACATAATTTATTATTATTAGCATCACACTGCAATTTATGTGAATTATGTAGAGAAAACATCTAATGATACAGAAATTCTGCAATGTTCCTCGTGTGATCCTATTATATTGATAAACCTGAACACAAATATTGCTGGGGGTCACATTATTAAAGCCATACTGCTTGCAGCTTTCCACTAGTCATGCTCTCACTGAAGTGACCAATAATTATTCACTGTTTGTGTTCTCCTACAACTGCGGATACAAAAGAAGCGAACTTTCTGCCTGTATAACAGGCTTCAGTCACGCACAGCTTCAGGCCAGTCAATCCAGGATTGCCGTCCTAGCTAGCTCCTGGTGTTACTAGGAAACTCCTGTCCAACAGTTCAAAATTCCTGTCCTCCAACATTGTTCAAAATTCCTGACCTCCATGTCTATCAGTGTTCAAAATTCCTGATTCGAGATGACTCTTTTAAACAGGACTAGTAATTTTCCTCCAGTTTGTTTTACTGTGTTTCACTGATGACTGAAGTGTGTGGCAGTGGGGTGGGCATGAAGTGAGGTGTAGTATTGTCGGGTGGGGTGGGGTGAGGTGGGGTGGGGTAGGGTAGGGGGATGGGGCTGAATTTCTAATGCGCTTAGAACATTCCTAAATAAAAATCACATACATTCCCTATTGTTAAAGCAGATGTTTGAACATGATCAGAATAAATTGGTTAGTTAAATGCGGGCAACAGGCTAATGATGGCTAATAATAGTAATATGTTGTCAAGTATTAATTTCACCATTGAGTCAATGTTTGATCGCCTATTTTTGGAGGAGAAAAAATATATCCTCATCTGAATGATCAGATATAGGTATTTTGGACAACAGAAGGAAAAAAAAAGCATATTTCTTTCCTGAACAACTTAACACCATCTCTAATTGTGGTAAAAAGATTTGTCATGGTAAATAAGTTGTACATTGGCCATGTGTGACTACCTTGGGTGTAACCAGACAACACATGTCAGATGTCAGAACCCTTGCTGTCATATAATGCCCATTCTCATTCATGACTACGTGACTTTAACGCATATGACGAATTATCAATGGACATATAATACTACCATTTGCAATTTCGCACAGTGAAATATTTCATTCAGAGAGAAAAACTTTGAAATACATTTTAACATATATGCAAGAGCAGTTCTCTCCCTTGTCATCAATTTGAAAATAGGAGATATTTATTGGTCACATTTAAGCTTAACTGGGGCAATAAATACCCAACAGCATGACCTGAACTGAAAGTTCACACGCATTTTATCTATAAGTTCAATAGGCCTGCTCACACAAAGATCTCCAGGTGCTTTTACGACTATGACTCGCTGTCGAAAATACGCCACCCATAATTCTCCAATAAATGCCATTACTGCTCGGCATATATGGAACAATAGGAAATCGGCTTACAGAGTGTAATCTTTCTCCCATGTCGTACAACGGACACCCAATAGGCTGACAGAGGTATGGGCTAGCCTGAACGTGGTGATACGAGTCAATCAATAGGCTGGGTGCAGGTCTGGACTAGAACTGAGGCCTATGATGAACGTGAGCCTACGCGAGGACGTCCGTCCGTCATTACCGTGATCAGCGGTGGATCTTCCCTCTCCCCACCCCCCAGCCTGTCCATCACTGCCCCGCCCCCCCATCCCCTGAGTTCTCTCCCCCCCTCCTGAGCTACTATCCTGGTGCAAGTCACAATTGCCTGGCAACTGTAGTGACAATGTGTATGCATGCCCATAAAACATCTGCTCGTATCAAGATATCACTGGATATCCCCAGGTAATGGTGTAATGTGGAGGGTGGGGTAGAGGGGAGGGGAGGGGAGTAGTGGAAGATCTGAATATTGTATGATACCGAGACTGAATTGTACTTGGGTGGGAAAGATGGGTCAGGATGGGGTTGTTTGGGGAGAGTAAGAATGGTAATGGGGGTGTGGTTAAGGATGAAAATAACTGGGTGGTCAAAATAAAAATCACACTTGCCAATAAAAGCGGATCAGGTATGAACAGGTAATAAGGAATTTAGTGGATGATCACATTTCACAATATATCACATAAAACTTGAAAACCGAAATATGGAAAATTGAATTTAACTGTATTTGTAACCATTGTGATCTTATTCTAATTCCTACACTTACTTCTAAACATATAGTCCCTGCATTTACTTCTAAACATAATAAAACTGTGTCTTAACCTACTCTGGCATACCAGTGACACATAGTAATCTACCTTTTATGCAAAACATTTACATGACCTTGACCTTCTAACCAATAATGCCATGTACAAAGACACTTCAAGTCAAGCAATTGCCATTTTATACACCTTCAAACCCCTCTGACATTCTCCAAAATGAATGAAGACAAAAACGTTTGAAGACTCCTTAGCTGTGAAGTGTTAATCTACATTTATGTATAGACATATATGGATTGTGAACGACACTTGATACCTTATCTCTTACAAAGAAAGGACAGCCAACTAGCATACAGGCCCATACGTGGTTAAAATACACAAATATTAACAGAATCGATCACATTATAACACAAAAATTGAGATATAAATTGAGTTTGCAATTGAATAATTTGAATAAAAATCCACAAAAATATTTGATGTCAAATATAAAAAGATAGCTTGTAAAGTTTCTATTATGTAAACTCTGGGATTTCTCCATTTACGTTCTAGTTTCTACCTTGTCATTTCTATCTTGGATTATCACTACATCCATAATAGAGAAATTTAGGACTTAAAAATGCCATACAGATCCTAAAATAAAGCCTTATTTCACAGAAATAATCAGAACATATTAAAAAAAATAACGTTTTGATATATAAACGTTTCCCCTACTTGTGCGTGTGCATTGGAGTGAAATCGTCCGACTCGCAGGTGCACTACATATCCCCAGGGTGAGTCCTCTCTCTCAGTCAGGTGGGGGTGGGGGGTTCATGGGCTGGGGGGTGGGCTGGCCCAGTCACTGCAGTAAGACAGGTTTTACATGACCACTGCCTTCACCTCGTGTTCTGAACTAACTTCACCTCTCTTTCACCTCTGAGGACCATCTGTCATCTGACCATTCCTTCTCCTAGTCCTCCTGCTCATCCTGGTCCTCTTCCGTGTCCTCCTAACTCCTCTCAATAGCCTCATCCTCGAAAATTTTGTACATTTACAACTTACTTAATAAAAACATTGAATGTCACCTTTAACAGAGAAATGGACGTAGTTCATTGTCAGACGAGCAGAATGAAATAGATATTATTATAATATTTTTGTTTCATTTTCCATATTTATTTATTTTAGAATAAACTGTACTGTGAAATTTAATGAATGATACAAACATTCTCTTTGCTAAGGAAATTTTGAGGAAATGCAGCTTTAAAATGCTACTCAGAGATTTTTTGATTGGCGGTTAAGAAAGCATGGAAAGCTCACATACCAGACTGTCAAAGTTAATGACAGACAATTGATTGATTGACATAGCTAATACATGGCCTGAAATCCACGAAGCCTGAATGACTCACCAATGCGTTCTGTGTGTAACGTACATTAAATGAATTACATAAGTATCACCATTCATCACACTCAATCATCAACTGATCTCGATAACAAAGGATTTCTTATCCATATTGCTCTGCAACAAAGGATATTAACAAAGAGAATGTTTTACCTTCTTGTGGGGACGTCCCAAACATAAATTTAATACAATCTCATACTTAAAAGAATTCAATATCAACGTAGATATACTTACATGGACGAATACATCCTAAAATCAAGGTCATAATTAATTAACAAAATTAATGAAAATTAATCCAAATTAAACTTTTTTTTTAATAATAATATTTTCTCATTTAATTTTTAAAATCTAATTCTGCTCGGTGTAACTAAAAACTGACAATAAAGTGCAGTGGATGAGATATTTAGCGGTGCAAACAATAGAGTAGCAAAGTGTGAAGCAGAGAGGAACAGAACATTAATGCCAGACTAGACAGTGATTGTGGGAGCCCTCAGGTTTTGGTGTATTTTCGCTGATCGTTGAGATGGTCGGGTAAACGTTGACAGGCAAGTTCTGTAGACATCTTTACCTGACAGTATTAGAGAAGGGGGGACAAGTCTAATGCTGTTAGGTAAGATGACGCCAGAACCTGAAAAATATACATCTCACCATTCCCACCCAGTGGGCTTCTCCGAGTGCGTGGCTGTGACAGCGTTAACAACATCGTGTACGATGACAGCAGTGTTGCCGGCAGAATGGTTAGGCATGGAAAAAGAGGCACGAGTGCAAAAAGCTTCAAAGTTCATCTCCAGTGAAGGGGGGAAAAAAATAATTGAAAAGCAGTCATGATTAAAAAAAAAAATGTCTTAAAGATGTACCATAGATCTACACAGGTTAGATTGATAAACCATCCTACTGCACCATCCTACTGTAAGATCCATGAATTCACAAGGCGACATCAACGCTACAAAAGTCTAGGGTCTCGATTCAAATGCGTAACTTCCCAAACGTGACTCCCTCTCTGACACAATGGTTCACGTGATCATCCAAGTGTAGCGAACGACAGTTAGTACACACAAAGAACAAGTCCAATACGAATCGCTCGGAGAATATGAGAGAGAAAAAAACATGAAGAAAAAAAAATGAAATCGATCTTCAAATTTGTGTAACTCCCTTGAAGTTATGCCCCAGATTTCACTCCTCACACAACGTGACAAATCCTGAACTTGAATAGCCGGTCTACATGTAGACAACTGCAGAAGGTTTAGAGTCAAGTCACCGCTCAACTGCATCCGAGTTCACTTTCTAAATTTACAAGCCCCGGAGGCTGAATGAGTGTTTCCTTACAACTAAGAACGAGTTTTGAGGGTATAGCGAGCAGCTGGAGTTGGCCTGACGTGGCAGTCGCCTTCCTTCTCTCCGCCGACTCACCCACTAGACTAACCACCAGTCATTGTGTGGATGTTTAAATCCCGGTACATGCCGGCCCCTCTTTCACCAATCCCAATCGAAAACCGCACCTTCCGAAGCCAGTCAAACCTACGCTCTCCCCCAGTGGTCCGACATGAAAAGGAAACCCAGGGACTCGTCGGACCGCTCATCCATTCAGTGTTGACAAAGCATGGCCAAGAAGCTCAATCAGCCACTGGTCTGACCTTTATGGGGAGCCCACCTTCATAGAATTTGTCACCTCACTTCGCTGTACGCGATCAAGTCCCTCAAACCTGCTTGATGAGCCGAAACCTGTTCCACAAGCGAACGTTCGTAAAAATGCCTTAACGCTACTTCTGTTCCAGGGTAGACGAGCCACCACATAGGTAAAAATGAAATTGTAAAAAAAAAAAACGCCCGGTAAAAGGTCGCATTTCTCGACGGTCACAGCAATTCAGAAAGCGGGCTACCTGCGTGTGTCTTTCTGTTCGTCAATATTGGCCCACTATTTAATCTAGCCTCGTCTGCCTGTAAAGCCGGAGTCCCAACTGAACGACCTGCGCGCCGTCACAGTTACTCTTCCTACACGACATGGCTGCAGACTGGCAAGCGACACAGAAAACGCTGTGTCACCTCGGAGCCGATACACTGGGCAGCTAAGCAAAGCGTCCAGACTTAATGTATACAGCGTCTCCACATTCCTGTCTGGCTGCCTGCCTACTGATACGGGATGTGCACCTATCACTCCAATAAAGACTGGATTAATAATGGCGGTTACCTAGTTACACAGGCAAACTTTGCGGTGACGATGCTATGTGATGGCACCGGTTTCCATGGGAACTATGTAAACGGGACGAGGCACTTGAGGCTCAACATGTTCAATTTAGAAAAAATTTGGAATCACACTGTTACGTTTATTTAATTTGATCTCTTAGCAGTATGATGCTTCGTACTGGTACACACACACACACACATATACTCGTCATCCTCTATGGAAATAAATCTGTGACCTTATTTCAAACCGCAAAACTGTCCTAAATCAAACAAACTTGGGTTTTCTTTATGAAGCGTATGCTAACCTTGCTAAGCCACTGCACACAGAACCTTGACAACAAATGCCAACAATCTTCATGGATTTGCTCAAACCAAACAATTATATATCCTAATATCACATTCACACCCCCACATTAAGTTATTAACTTCGATTTTAAATATGATTACCATGATTACTGATTTTGAACTCACAAGTACCGTATGCCACAATTAACATTTACTATCGTCCAATGTTCATTGAAATTCATTTACTAACTTTTTAATGTCCTGGCACGAAAAGAGGACCAGTAGTTAACTATGATCACCTCCCACAACCACAACTGATAAATTCCTGAACATCTAGCAAAGGTTAATCAATACAGCTTGGATGGAGTCGCTATGTACAAGAAATGTACAAGCACGTGACAATGTACTAACAGCTACCTGGCAACCCCAGTTTATCTATCATATCAGACAAGAATGTTTATACACGAAGCAAGATAACTCCCTTCTAGATCCAAATGCTATTATACATCAAATCTGCCTGATAAACCTTTAATTCAAACAAACTTTCGATAACTCAAAGTTCTCAAACGAGCTTTGTTCAATAGAGAAAAAAATAAAATAAATTTGACTTTTATCAAACATATCTGACTATTGATTATGATGATGATAAATAGATAAATGTTTTTAAAAAAAATTCAATATGAAAGTCCTATTAAAATACACTGATACACATACGGTACCATATGCTTAATATAATTATACTATATATTTTTGTATTTGCAACATTTACCTGTGAATGAAGAAATAAAAAATTTTTTATTTGTGTTGAAACCTTTGAAGTTTTACCAACTTTTCAATGACATCTCCCATACAGAGATAAAACAAGTAATGACAAATTGTGGCCTATCGTTATCTTACTTCTGTTGTATAGATGCAAAGGAATTGGTTCTTATTCACTTGTACAAGTAACTGAAGTATGAATATATGATACATTTTTTTTCGCTTAAACCAAGGCATTTAAATTAAAATAAGTTATAAAGATGTCTATATATTTAAACTTGTGCAATAAGCAAACAGCTCTCCAATAAAATAGAATTAATGTTTAAGATATTAATTAATTTATTAATAGTCTATTAATAAATTAATAGTAATATACTTGTCATCTTTTTTATTGTAGGCCTACCTTTTATTTTTACCCTGTTTTAAAACTCAAATTGATACTAAACATATTTCCAGAATTAAATGTACTCATTGACTTCCTAATTTGTATGCCAGTGATTGAAAATCCTGCTACTTTTTATATAGTACCATAATAATTACCAATATATTCCATTATCATGGACCATGTACCATGTGTACTATGCTTGACAAATACAACAAACAGCCTATATATAGCAGTGCCTACGCTTAAAGGGATCATAGTAATCTCAATAGTAATACCCTGAACAGAGTTCTCCCGAACTAATTGCACTATTATCAGTGTTGTGGATGTATCTAGAGCCTAACCTAGTTCTAAATACAAATGTACTATCATCATCATCATGTTGATCTGTGGATTGTTAATTAGAAATCATTCAAATGTGATCTGTACAACAATTATATAGTATCCAATATTCAGATAAACCCCAAAAATACTCTTAGACTCTTCAGTAAAATATAGCAGATAGTCTAGTTTAGATTTATATTGTTGTTTCACAGCAATGATCAATAATTTAAATTAAAACTCATCTTACCTGTCTTTCTTTTTTAAATTTATAAAATGCATCTTGAAGACTTGTTTGTTTTGGTTCTCCCCAGTCAATGACGAATGCATTAGATCTTTTCGGAAATATATCTTTTTCTTTGGAATCATTTGAAAACTGCTTAGAAGGTAAATTGTCAACACTATTCGACTTCAAGTCTGTCATTTTCATGTTTTTGTCATTTGTGTCTTGAAGAGAGATTACTTTCGTAGGCAATGTCAGTAAGCGCATCATTCACATGCGGTGATTCGTCCTAAGTGACGGCTGAATTCAATGAAACTGCTTTCACATATTCCATCTACTAACATGTCCACGTGTTCACAATTACAATCGATCGCATAATAATGGATCTTCGTTTACAGACACCGGGAAGGGTTTTGTTTTGAACCCGAGTGCCTTGGAAATATGTAAACACAAAATATGGCGACCAAAATGTGCAACGCCAACAATTATTGTCTAAGAGTTCAATCGGCTCTGCCAATCAAAATACCGATTGTATAGAAGGAAAATTTATATGTGACCTTTGACCCTTGAATGTCCTAAAGCTCGTTTCTAAAGACATGCATTTTAGATTGGATAAATGTAATATAATATTTCGGTTGCATACTTTCATTTCAAAACTATTTACAGAAATAAACTAAATTAAATTAATGAAGAAATATATGTATTGTCCAATTATAGGTGGAAACCATAATCTATAAGTGCACATATAACAAATACTGAAGAAATACTATAGCCTACTAATTTCACAATGTATATCCTTGAAAGAATAAATCGATAGGTAACTAATAACAACTAGACACAAATATTTGACCGATTCGCAAAGATAGTGCATGGGAGGTAACTCAGTCCATAGCAGCCTCGTCAGAATATGAAAACCATGACTAAATAATCATATATAGATATAAACACGTGTAATAAAGTAGGCGATATGCATCCATACTTTTTTTTTCTGGATTAAAAAGAAAGGGAAAAAACAACACAAAAAAATGGCATATTGATGTTAGATAACCTGCGACTATAATGATTACCTAAAGGTGATGAACTTAAATAGTACGAGCCGTTAACATGACGATACTATTTCTCTATAACACTGATAATGTGCATACTATGAACATGTTCACTCAGACGCTTTCTAAAGGCATACGTTCATATCCAGCTCTAACTAACGAGGTGTAAATGTCGGTAGGACATCCAGATCCCTTCTCGATATACCGAACACCGTACTGACATTTACACGTGTCTCTCTAATCAAAGATGGACATGAATATATGCGTTTAGATAACGTTTGGTGAAGAAAACATACATAGGCCTGCAGTCCTGCAGTTATAAGAGTCAACATCTAGTATGATAGATGTACCTTAATTTCCTCTACTCTTTACATATCAAATTAAAAAAACAAAAACAACATCAATATATAATATGATGCTTCAATTAATTTACAACTCGATGAAACGAAAATGAATTCTCTTTACTTTAAGGAATTTCATTTGAGAATTGAGGGAATATGGACTAATTGTCTAGAAATATTTTAATCGTCTGAGTCCCATACCCACAGATAATTGTTAATATAGAATTTAAATAACTAATTCCTGCTTAACTCCTAATGACCACCCCTCCCTTACATTCCACGGAAGCTGGAGCCTCCTTTATGTGCGAAGCGATTAACAATAGTTGACACCTACATTTCAAATGTCCCACTCACAATTGCCAGCTGTAACGTTAATGGAAAGGATGTAGCTTCGGCTTCAGGCACAGTATTCGTGGTTTCCAAAGTTCGTAACAGATTTCCTCACTGATCACGTGACCTTTTCACATTGAAACGTGTCGATTTCACTGTCACTGTCTCTTTCAACTTATCTGGCCACGCCCATTCTTTCATTAGGAACATCCTGTTACCTGGCTGTCATCGGCACTGAAATGTACAATGGAAAGTCATATGAGTAACGATGCTATACCATGTAGTTTCGTTATTATATACATTGGGTGTGATGTGTAGTCGTATAGCTTTTGAAAAACAACACAGGGGCCTACACTAAATTAATAAAGGAGGCCCTAGGTAATTAACAAAGTTTACTATAGGCTATTGAATATGTTATGTTTCCTCCCCCCCCCCCTCTCTTTCTCTCTCTGTCTCTCTCTGTGTCTTTCTTTCCCCTCACTCCCTCCTAGCTCTTTCTCTCCCTCTCTCTCCCCTCTGTCTGTGTTCCTGTGTGTGTGTGTCTCTCTCTCTCTCTCTCTCTCTCTCTCTCTCTCTCTCTCTCTCTTGTCTCTCTTTCTGTCTGTCTGTCTCTCTCTCTCTCTCTCTCTCTCTCTCTCTCTCTCTCTCTCTCTCTCT
>JAUTBQ010154542.1:0-13498 GCA_032361185.1 Lepetodrilus ovalis | reverse complement strand
AGAGAGAGAGAGAGAGAGAGAGAGAGAGAGAGAGAGAGAGAGAGAGAGAAATAGAGAGAGAAAGAGAGAGAGAGGCAATAATAGGACCTGAAGGCTAATGGTGGGAGGGTGAACATAGGACCTGCAGGGCTAGGGTGGAAGGGTGAATGAAAGACCTGACAGCTGAAAGTATGAGGGTGAATGAAGGACCTGAAAACTATGATTAAAAGAATAGGACCTGCAGACAAAGGAAAGTGTGGAGAGATGTTGTACAGAAGTGGGAGAGCAAACATAGGACCTGGAGGCTAAGGATGAACCGGTAAATATGGGAGAGTAAATTTGCAAGCTAAAGGTTGAGATGAATGTATAGGACCTGAAGGCTAATGGTGGGAAAGTGAATATAAGACCTACATGTAGTTTAAGGATGTAATGGTGAATTAACAAAATGGAACTGTGAATGTAAGACCCGAAAGCTATGGATTTTACAGGTGTATGACCTGGAGATTAATAGGTGGAAGTATAAATGTAGGACCTGAAAGATAAGGGTGTGAAGGAGAATCTGCAGGCAAAGAAATGAATTAATTAATGCTGTACGTCGCAGCGGGAATATTTCACGCATATGCGACGCAGGTAAATAAAGGAAGGGTGGAGGGGTATTGATGAATATGTATATTATTATTATTATAAAGCAATGTATATGATGATTAATGCAAGGCTCTGCTCATATGTGCTTCCATCTCCACAACTTTTCCAGAACCTTAAAAGGGAGAGCATATTTATATTAAGACAGAAAGAGTTAAATGAAATTAATATCGTTGCCAAATAAAAAATAAAACAATAATATTGTTCTTATTATAACTTGACATATTGCACGTATGATTAATTAAAGAAGTTAATTCTGTGATAACTAATTTGCTCGCTATACTCTTGTGGGAACTGACTGACAGTGACAGAGTGCTGTATAGTGATATCCTAATATTGTAACGATGTCAACTGCTAATCAAATGTTGGCCCACAGGCCGTCCAACTAACACATCCTAGAACAATTACAAACACAAAAATATTCAAAGAAGTATGCATATCTTTGCAGATTGGATAAGCTTTCCTGTTATCTTTCCCAAAACTTGCAAGGTTGGTTTTTAATCAGGGTCTTTTCCCACTAATTAAGAGGCATCATTCATCAGTGCTAGAAGTTGGCTTTCAGACTGACAGATGTCTGCTGCTAGGAAAGATACAAGAAAAGCCAGAAAGAAAACTCCTGGCAGGCACTGCTCATGTCACGGAGATGTAAGGAGCTTTGTCTGTCATTTGTGTCCATGTGATATGCACCAGCTTATGCAACTCGGTGTAGCTCTTCACCTTACCACATGATATATATACCTTTATCATGCCAGAGTTATCAAATAATGAAAACAAATGAGGCCGGGGTCCACAAATTACTAATCAGAGATGTTTTATTACTGGAGGAGTACAAGGGCAGACGGATGAGAGACTGGCGATATTAGGTTGTATTCAAAACAGTGGAATAAATCACAGTGATTGGCTGACACGACTCTACTCCAACCCATCGCTCTCCAGAACTGGGTTCTGTCTTACTGATACACACGGGCCGGTTGTATCTCTGGCCAGTTAGGAAGGTTCTGGAAAAACAGAACTGACAAGCTCTGCATGCAGAACACAACCACAGTGCTTTATCTCTCGAACACCACACCTTTATTCTGCAGAGTCGAAATCTGGAGCTTCTCAGCCAGAGATTTATGGTCTCGGGAGAAAAGGGACTCCACAAAAGAAGAATCGCTGTAATGAAGCAACGGTTTGTGCTGTGACACACTCCGATAGGGAACAAGATGTGAAGTAACATAGACCAGTAATTGCGCCTATCCTTCAAACAGACGGTGATATACATGCAACACCCTAACAAGCATTTGGATCTGTTGCCGTCTGCCAGCAGGACTGTACAGAGTTGTCCCCCTTCAATGCTAAAAGCTCACCAAAGCTTCTCCAAAGCAGCTACCAGTTTCAATCAATGATTTGTCCCTTCATACATTGTACATATGGTGGTATATTAGTAATAATTAGCATACAATTAATGTGCAACAGCGAGAAGAAATTTGAACACATTGGATACGTGATTGCATATTTATACACAAGAAGTGTTTCAAGATAGTAGACATATTTTCTATGCAATTAATCATACTATATTTATCTGACACATTTCATACCCAAATTATTTTTACTAGATTATAGAAATATTCTCAATACAATTAATTATATTATCTAAATCTAAAAGATTACATAACTGTGAAGTAATAATTGTTTGATTGTCTATCTATGATCTGTCATGACAGTACTAACTGAAATTAACTAGCATTTATATTTTTTTATGATTTCCGTTTTAATGGAGAAAAGGAAAGAAACATCTTTGATAAAGCATAAGTTGCAATTTTCGGCATCATTAACATATATATAAATATTTGTTAACGGTATATTTCAACTGTTCATCCATTTATCTACTTATTCCTCTGTTCATACATTCCAATGCGTTTATACATTATTTTCTTCATTCCTGCAATATGTTCATTCTCGTAATCAATTGTCCATCTGTTCATCTACTTATTTCAATGCATACATTATCTTTATTCCTGCAATGCATTCGTTTGTCGAACCAATTGTCCATCTGTTCATCTACTTATTGCATTATTTTCATTATTCCTGCAATTCATTCATTCATCGATTCACCTGTCATCCATCCATCCATCCCTCTGTCCATCCGACCATTTATTCTGGTCACTGAATTGTCAGGGGCAGCCCCACCTGTTTTCATCAATGTTCGGGTTACAGTGGCATACATCACACCCATGTTGATGTCGGAGTCCTGAGACTCTACGTATTCATCACAGTGAGGTTGGTGTCTCTCGTTTATACCGGCCAATCAATCACAAGGACATCTGCCAGTTTGACTTCCCACAGAGTTGCTGGGCGGTTGGAGGATGTGGGTGGGGGTTGGGGGATTGGGTGTGGGGATGGGGGAGGGGGGTGCACTTCTGCCCACGTCATGTGACCAGGCGGCCATCAGCCAAATCAACAGTGCTACCTGCCAGCCCTTGTTACACTTTGCCTACTGGGTAATTGTCTTGGAGGGCCCCATACCTCAAGTGGCACTCTAAAATGGCGGCTGGTTTCTTAGTCACACACAACGTCAGGGGAGTTGAAAAAGTAAACACCTAATATGACCCGACAACATCACTGCCAACATACATCAAGATGTCACTTGTCAAAAGTGAGAAATCCTAGAAGCATGATAAACATGATAAATGTTCGGCCATTACACATGCTAGTCTTTTTCTTAAGAAGCCTTGCTTTCATCCCAAACTTAATAAACTCTAGACATACTGAATGTCTATTCAAGAATTATTTTCTATTCTTACACAACACAATTCTTCAAATACACATAAATAATCATTTCCTATTTGTAAACATCACAATTCTTCAAAGTCTCATAAATAATTATTTTTCGTATTTTAAAAGAATTTTTCAAAAACGTATAATTAATTAATATATTTTTATTTTTGTAATGGGGTTTAATACTGTAGTCGCTTTCTAGAATTAATTAATATATCCTAGTCATTAAACGATTCTGTAACTTCACAACTATGACAAAGAACATATACAATATTACGACACCCACATACATTTGACAATTACTTGATCTCTATGATAAATGATTGTAATATGTGTTATTGTGCATGTTCTAACAGAATTTTGTCAAAAACAAGATACATGTAATGAATATGAGAACAATAATCACCATATGCTCAAGTTACAATAATAAAACAGACATAATGACAATCACTATAGAACCCGAATGACTAAGTTACGTGTTGTTCCCCAGGATAATGAAGATACATTATAAATATTATTATTATTATTAATTATTAATTAACCCTAATGAGAATCATGAGATAGCAATAATGACAACAACTATGCAACTAATGACAATCGCCACAAATCCTTGTGGCAATCACTATACAGCCCTAACAAAAATTATTGTACTACCCAAATGATAATCACTATACAACCCTAACGACAATCACTGTATTGCTCCAGACAATAAATGCGCTACTTTAATGACAATCGGAATACAGCCCTAATGACAATCAATATATCATTATATAGCACTAATATCAATCATAATACAGCTCCACACAATCACTATGTCACCCTAATAACCAATCACTATATACAGCTCCAAACAATCACTAATTAACACTAATAAAAATCAACACACAACCCTAATGACAATCACTACACAGCTCCAAACAATCACTAATTAACCCTAATAAAAATCATTATACAGCTCTAATGTACAGCTCCACACAACTACTATGTCACTCTAATGACAATCACTATACAGCTTCAAACAATCACTAATTACCACAAATAAAAATCACCACCCAACCCTAATGACAATCACTGTACAGCCCTAACGACAAACACGATACAGCCCTAACGAGAAATCACTATTCAGCTCCAGACAATCACTAGCTAACCCTAATGAGAATCACTACACAACCCTAATGACAATCACCATTACAACCCGAGAAGCAATCACTGCTCAGTGTTGTAAAACTACGACACACAAGTACAAGTTAATCCCAATCACAGTGCACAACATCACCAGGTAAATCAGAGATATAACTCTGCCGCCATTAAAATCCTCAATATTACACCCAAACCGCTCTTGGATTACCGGGAGTGTGTTATAATGGGGTAACCTTATTCTAGCCAGGATTTTGACAGGCACATTACCATACATCACTATTAGTGTGACATTGATGTGAATGGATTTCTTGACATCAACCACCCACAGGTTAATCATTGAAAGTATGGAAACAAAATACTAGAAGTGTAGCTGCAGAAGACATACCACATCAATCCTACTCTCGTCACAGATTACCCCCGTGGACGGCCATTTTACATTATTGTCGGCCATTTTACATTAATGTCCTTCAAATGTGGAGAAAATGTGTGGCAAGAAGTACATTTGTCCATTCCAGTCCAATCTTCATATTAATCACTACATACTATCATGGCATGTATGTCTTTATTGTTACATGTTGCAACATCTCAAACAAAATTGCCATTTTACATTTATGTCCTTCGAATCAGGGAGAAAATGTGTGGCAAGAAGTATATTTGTCTATGCCAATTCAACCTTCATATTGTGTATCCTTTTCAAATTAATCACTACCTATATTACCATAGCATTCTTTATTGTTACGTATAGCTTGTTCTGAAAGAGCCGTCATTCCGCCATGTTTGTAATGCAGACGGGAAATCTGACTCTTGTCATGATGCCATTGATGGGGATGCCGACGAACAAATAGCTCACGGTTCTGTTTTGTGTCAATAAGAATAATGTATTTTGTAGTGTTATTGATTAGGGGGAGGTAAAATAAATCTCAATATATACTCAACAAAATAAATTAAGGGCCAGCACATATCTTGTGGTGAAGCGTTCTACCAAATTTTGTAACTTGACTTGAGGAATATGTTGCCATTCTTGTTCAAATGTGTCTGCAAATGCTTGAAGAGTAACTGGATCATCTAGACTTTCATAAATTCTTCATTGATAAATGATATAGAGCTAAATTATTGTGTTCAAAAAGATTACTGGTCCTTAATTAATGTTGTTGAGTATATATGTATGCATTCCAAAACATTCATTACACAATCACCTCCAATGAATAGATGTTACATTACATTACTACCAATCATTGTATGCACCTATGAAACGAGGTTCACGAGTCAATTGGCAAGGGTTCAACACCGATGTAAAAGCAATACTTCAATGACCATATGGTAGGAAGATAGCCTGTAGAGCAAGAGCCCATGACCCAGGGGAGGTAACTCTGCAACATTCCAACAGGAATTTGATATAAAACTGTTCTACCTCACAGAGAATCAACTGTAACCCTTTGTGAGGTTCAAACAAAATGGTGACATGTATTACTTTATATGAATGAATATATAACACATCTGTTTATGACAATCCTAAACTATATATTAATCCATTACGAACAAAATATTTGGAAAAGCTTTCCAAATCATATGCCATTGTTGTAAAAAAATAATATTTCAATCTCATCAGTTAGTCAAAATATAATTTTGCATACAACGTTTAAATGTTGGAAAAATACAAATTTCAAATAAATTTGAAGTTGAAGGCACAGCAACAAAACCTTTGATGTGTGTAAGAACATATCTGTGAGGTGTTGTAACTACACAGCAATAGATATCATCCCTACTATAAAACATATACCAGCCCCCACCAAGACATGTCAAGCTAGTCCTACAGACAACCACCGATGATGAATTAATCCAGTATAATACATGTCAGCATTAAGAAAAAACATGGTTCATTTTGATAAATTGTTGAAACTTCATTCGATTAGATTCCCGCAGAATCTTTTGAGTTCCAACTTTATATTTTTTGAGTTTTCAGATATTTTTCGATGTCTCCAGAAAGTTGTGCAATACAACGACAAAAAGGACATCCTTCTAAAACAGATTATCATTGAAGTTGTTTGAAAAGTACATAACTGGAAAATGAACGATGCAGTGTATGTATATAGCAAGACAGGGGTTTGTCACAGACTGGATAGAACATGCCGCGGCTCAGATAAACAGACATATTCCTATCCATTTCTGACCTCCGAGGAATTTCCAGTGCTCATTAGCTTTTCTTACAAATAGTTGTGATGATTCACTATGGGGCTGCTTGACACAGTGATAAACATAGACAGATTACAGCGGAACTGACAGCTCCGGGGTTAATGCTGGACATGGAGCAGCATACAGAACTCAAACAGAACACTTGCCACATTTAACTTGCATCAGAGGATGGAGAGCATACAGACGCCAAAGAGAAATGGAAAATTTGCCACATCTAGAAACGCCTCATTTCACTTGTATTGCAGGATATATAAATCCAAGAAAACACTTGCTTCATTTAGAAAACACTTGTCACATTTAGAAACACTTGCCTTATTTCACTTGTATCACTGCATATGGAATTCAAACAGAACATTTGCCTTATTTAGAAACACTTGCCTCATTTCACTTGCATCACTGCGTATGGAATTCAAACAGAACATTTGCCTTATTTAGAAACATTGCCTCAATTCATTTGTATCACATCATGTAGAAGTCAAATAGAACACTTGTATCGCAGCATTCAGAACTCTTGCCTCATTTTACTTGTATCACAGGATACTTGTATTAGAGTATAGCATACAGAACACAACGAGAACACAACCACACTGCTCATCACATTGCACATGCATCACAGAAGCATTCAGAAAATATACTGAAAACACTTAATTTGTAACCACTTGTTTGTTGTAGACAAATAACAGTTAAAGCAATCTGAATTGAAGTCCGGAAGTAAACACTGGTTCTCTTGAATAAAGAGATTGAGAGATCTGTTAACGTATTAATCCTTTGACAAAAATTGCTAGTGTTATGTAGATAGATTTCATGAACCTACTGGGTAGATGATTCTACAGTATATAAATAAATATATATACATGTACGAACATTTTCTGGCTTCAGGATATATTGGGACTTTTGGGTTTAATGAAAAATATGGATACATAAAACAGGTGCCATATGGTATTGACATACAGTTTGTCAACTAACAAGAACATAATGTCTGCAATGCTCCAATCAATTAAACTGTTCAATGTCTGAAGACAAAGACTTGGTATTTCTTCAGACTATGGCCTAAATATGTCAACAAACAAACAGTTGGCTATATGGCTTTTGAAGACAGCATGTCAAGATGTTTTATATTCCTGTCATCGACTGGAAACTTAATTTCCATGGAATACTTGTAGAAAGTATGACTTGTTTAATAATGGATGTCACCTGTCAAATACTGTATTGAACTGATACAAAGGGACATCCTCTAATATATCATGCCATGGCTCATATGTACGTTTCACTCCAGACTAATCATTGGAAATTATCTAATTTGAGATTGATGTTCGCTATTCTGAGTGAAAACATACCGTTTCTAGGTGACAGTAATATAATACTAAGTTTCTGGATATTGATTTGAACACATAATACGTAACATTTAACATCTAATTCATAAATAAAGACATAAAAACAATTACCGTAGGTAATATATTTCATTCCATTAGTTCATTTCATTCTGATAAATCATTTTAATACACTACAGACCAAAATTTGAATATTATATATATATATATATGTAACGCATTCTTTTCTTTTTCTTTTGCGAGGCTAATGCAATTAGAGAACATACTTATATCACAATATTATTCAGCATTGAAATAATCAATATACTGTCAACTTGTTCATAGACAACTGGAAATCAACACTATGAAGATTAGACGAGACTAGGTAAAACTGCCTACATACGACAAGTTAATTCACAGGAACATCTACTAAACAACAACGGATTCAATTTCCCTTGCGGTCATAACATGACATGCAACCAATATGCAATATGAAGAATGTTAACATTATGTTATGTTGTCTACGTAGCATGGATACTTTTTGATTTACGCCTTCAATCTTTGTCACATTAATGGTTCAAATGAAGAACAAATAATAATTGATAGTTTGAAAACAATTTATGATCCCACAGAAAGAAGTGAAAGATTTTGTGATTGAATGTTAGTGATTTTAGTCACAGCGATAATACTTCACCTATAAGTGACACAGTGAAAGAATCTTGAAAATGGCATTAAACCCAAATACTTCTTTTTGAAAAACATACCTTAATGGAGAACTTTGCATAATTAAAGGTAAATGATGAATTTTTCTAAGTCACCCCAATGAATCTGATTAAAATAAAAGATGTCTCCACTGTCAGTAATGAACATAATATATTCAAGAACCGATTAATATCAGAAAAATAATTTAGTTTCATATTCAATCCTTTGCAAGACTAAACACGTCATTTTTCTTCTCCACTGGCAATAAATCCAGCATTCTAATATTCAAAGGAGGGAGAGAAAATAAACAGACGTTGAAATATTTCCGATGGAGAATTTACATTTCTCTGTCCTGAGATTATTGAATCTTTTATTGGCTATCAATCATAAAGTAATCATGTACGCTTGACGTGAATAGTCAGTCCATCATTCCTATGTAGTACGTCAATGTCACGTGCTGACAACGTTAACTCTGCCAGCGCCCCCTAGTGACAAAATTTGTCAACAGCTTCTACCGATATATTGTCTTTCTATTTCTGATGCTTACTGCCTGATGGCTATAAATGAATTATATATTTGAAGTATGTTTATTGTATGTTTTGTTTTAATATTTCTAAGTTAGTTAAGGTTAAAGGATCTTGAATCTGGGACTAACATTCCAAAATATTGAATGACTGAAGATTGGGTTAAATTTGTCATGAATACATTAAATACTGTAAGCTAGTAATTTGGAAAATGTTAATGCGTAACTGACATTAAAATAATGAGACCACTATCAAAATGTGATAACATTACTGATAACCCAAACATTAACTATTACATGGGAATAGAAACTAACACAATCAGTATAGATTCAGATAAAAAAATTCAATGTACAATTAGTAAAAGAGTAACTTTTTTGCTTACATTTATTTTAAACAATGAGGACAAGTGGGAAATGAAAAGAGTTAACTTTCATTGCTGAATGTTATTCTCTATGCTACAACATTTCAGTGGTTTCCTGGCACAGAAAAGCCTGTAATAACCATAGTAGCAGTAAACATCATTCTTATGGACGGAGAAACATTCCTTACCTACCGAAGATGACTAAAAGGTTTACTTATAAGTATTAAGTTTAATACATATATTATATACATGCATTAACTGCACCATTTTCTTTGAACTTCTTAAAATACACCTAGCTAGTTTAGCATTCAAACTCAGAATGTTAACACTCATGTCGCAATGAATTGTTGCTTAACGTTACTGTAAAAGTTATACAACCTAATGTTTACCATTAATTTAAAATGATGCTCCCCGAACATTCAGATACTGATTAAAACATGCGAGTCAACTGACAAACATGAAATCTGACACGGCAACTGTTTGGAGATTGGCATTTTAGGTACACTTCATTTTGACAACCGTCACCTATGGGTGAAATATTCCCACCGCAACGTTAAGCAATAATTCAATCAATTTTGACAACAAGACATCCACCTACAAAATGCAAGGTACCATAACTTGTTTATATTATTTTTATTTTGAGTAGTTTGTATATGTAATTGCATATGCTTTATCTTCATCTGGTTGCCAAGGAATTCCATACACCGAACACTTTGTCATTTAGCTTGAATACATGTGGTGGCCATCTTGGAATTTAAAATAATTAATATTAAAGTGCATAGTGTGAACAATGAATGGATACTAAATCTTTGCATTCATGCAATCTTTACTTCATGAGTCACATACCACAAAATTCTAAGAGAACTCGTACGAGCAATTTGATTGGTCAATTGAACCATTTCTGTGTCATCTTTGACCGAAACACACAAGCAATATTTCAGCTTCACATTATTGGACTGGTGGTTTTAATTAAAAGTTATAATGTATGAATAAGACGTAAAATGAGCAAAAAATGCCAAGACATAAGACCTAATTTATTCTGTCCAATTAATTGAAATCTTGGGGAAAAAAAAGAAGTAAAATACCAGTAAGAATATTAACACATTAGTTTCATCGATTTTAATGTTTTAAAGAATTTACTATAAAATTTAACTAAAATTAACATCAAAGTATTGAAATATCGACCCTCATTATTCTTCTTCTATAATTAATTTCCTTCTAGTATATATACACATACATAATCCATGTCTATAGACGTTACGGCTCTATCCAATTATACCGTTAACAGTTTCCATAGTAATGGCATCATAGACATGCAACAAAGCCTCTTATTATGTTCTACCCCCCATCTTTCCTCCTCCAAGACAGGTGGGTGAAAAACGTTGTCTTTACACGATTTTGATAAGAACGGGCGCCAACGTGTCCCCAGTGCTCGGCTCCTGGAGGGCGCTAATCTACGTCTGTCGGACAGGTTTGAATTACTGACAAATAGATCTCCGACTGTCAGGTGACAGTTTAAAACCAGTCATGTGCCATTTGGAAGCAGTGAAGCGAGGCAAACAACCCACGGTGATGATATAAATCACTCCATGTTCCTCTAACTCTTGGCCGGTGTTTTTCCGCAGACGGTCGGAATTGTCATGGATTTGTATAGAAATAGGTCTGTAAGTAAATGATTCACAATGGATTGTGTTTGTGAATCTATAATGGTGTTTGTTGTCTGGGGAGAGATGACAGGGTGGGGGGTGGAGGGGGCAAGGTCGAGGAACTCAGGGGACATGCAGGGGTAAGGTGGTGAGGGACAGGGGAAGGGGAGAGGAAGGGGTATACAGGGTACACCTGCATCCTTGAGTTCGCAACACCGAGACCTGTCACACCCAACAACTCTGATGGTCCTATACGATTTTACGTTTTATCTCAGTCGGTTGTCTGCTGGTGCAGGAATACCTCAAAGTGTTGATGTCGGTGTAATACATCACTGAAGTCAGACCTCTACTGTAACACTGCAGCACACTGTGTCCCACCTTACTAAAGTCCCACCCAAATACTACCACTCAAAACTTCCACCTTGAACACTTAACCGAGTCTCAGGGAGTTGAGAAGGATCACGAGAGCACACCGATCCATTGTCCAGGGTAAACAATACATCACTATGAACATGCTGCTTTCAAGTGTGGAATAGGCACAATACTAATGTGTACATTATTATTATTAAGTCCAGATTTCTAGAGGACAAGATGGCAAAGCATTATAATTTAGCAGCTCCTTTCAAATAAATACAATACCAATCAACATAGTTTAGATTTAAATTATTTACTTTAACCATCTGAGAATACAGTGTCACCTCGATATAACGCTGAAGTTGGGGTCCATGACACAATCCAGCGTTATAGTAACCTCCTTATACGATATTACAGGGAAATAACAAAAATAAAATTGGGATCCATGTCTGACCCCGCCTTATATCCGAATCCATGGTCCATCTGATCGTGTTATATCGAGGGGGCACTGTATTGATATTATATGTCTATACTGTCACTCTTATATACTGTAACTTGTCGAAATAAGTACATAGTGTTACAATCTTACATATTGTACTATACTCAGTGGTAGAAAACATTTTGCACTATTTTATACTCGTCACTGTAACATACTGTAACTCAATGTATTAAGTACATAATGCTACATACTATACTATACTAGAAAATATTTTGGTGCACTAGTTCACATGTTGAAAACGTTTAGTAAAAGCCCAAAACACATTTTTTTTCTAGCCTTCATGATATTTTAAGCATTGGGAATTTGACTTCAGAGCTTGTGCCAAGTTTTCTTACCCATACTGGTAACATACTGTTATCTCATAGGAGTTACAACTCATAGCACTATGAGAGTTGTTACCCAATGATATCTTATAGAAGTTACAACTCATAGCATTGTGAGAGTTGTTACCCCATGATATCTTATAGAAGTTACAACTCATAGCTATGAGAGTTGTTACCCAATGATATCTTATAGGAGTTACAACTCATAGCACTATGAGAGTTGTTACCAAATGATATCTTATAGGAGTTACAACTCATAGCACTATGAGAGTTGTTACAATGCCCCATTATATCTTGTAGGAGTTGCAACTCGTAGCGCAATGATCATACTATGGAATACGGGGGAGGGGGAGGTGGGGATACTGTAACATATAGTACAACACTGTCAAACAGCAACAAGCTTCCTCATACTTCATTGTGTCAAATATCATTATAAAAAAAAACAGGACTATTTATATATATTACCTTGATATTAACAGTCCCATATATTACAAGAAAGAAAAACTGCATGGTTCCAAAATGTGAATTTAAAGTCAGGTTGGTGTAATCCAAACCAATCCTTCATTTAGTAATTTGATAGACTGTGACATGTTGAGGACAATAATCCTGTTTTGAAAATGAGTCACAATGACCCCATCACATTTCATCTCCATCTCTCTTGGCCATTGCCCATCCATCACTCAATCAGCTCTGATCGAGAGTGTCGGGAGAGTGTCGGGAGAGTGTCGGACTGGCTTTCACAGAACCTGCTTGTACCGGTTATTAAAGAGGAACCTGGAGCCAGCAACATTGCAACAACAACTCAGGAGGAAAAAAATGACCAAGTTCAGAAAAGTCCTACATTACAGTGAATGTATTACAACAAGACAACAATTATATTAAATGAAACAAAAAGAGCATACGCTGTGAAACATAACTGATTAACATGCACTGTAAGTGAAAAATGTCATCCTTCTAGAACTGAGATTAGGATCACGCTACGAGAGAACAAGAGAGAGGGAGAGAGAGAGAGAGAGAGAGAGAGAGAGAGAGAGAGAGAGAGAGAGAGAGAGAGAGAGAGAGAGA
>JAUTBQ010154531.1:0-13499 GCA_032361185.1 Lepetodrilus ovalis | reverse complement strand
TTTCATTTCACACGACAGGTGACGCCATTTTGTTTCGGAAGACTTCTATCGTCTTCCACTCGCCCAGTGGAAGACGCGGAAGGTCTTCCAAGAAGAGAAGACAGCAAATCGAACAAGCGGAATATAGCTCTTCCATTTCTAGAAGTGCAAATCGCACAGGGCTCTGGAAGTATTGCCATAAATACACCATACATTTTGTTTTGAAATGTATTTCTTTTTTAAATTTTAATTATTATTTTTTGATCAGTAAGTATTTGTTCATATTGTGTTTTCCAGGATAATGGTCGGCAGTGAATATGTTGGTGCCATTATTGGAAAACAGGGTCAAACCATCAAAAACATTACATCACAAAGCAGAGCGAGGTAAGTAGCCTGGAGAGACTTTAGTGTTTGGAACAAGGATGCATTATCAATAAAATTTGTTGCTGCATATCTAACATGTAGTTTGTGGATTATTATAATTCACCATAACTGACTAGTCATTTCCTTTTCCAGAGTGGATATTCACCGAAGAGAAAACCATACACAAGAAACGGTAAGTCTAATATATCATTAGTTTACTGTCATTAATTCTCATGCTGTTGTAAGCTCAGCCCCAGAGTGAGTAAAGTTCAGTTCAGATTCTGGTGTTGTATACTATGTAGATTATTTTTTGAAGATCGACCGTCTTTCTCTGCACTTCGAGCATGTGTTTTTCCACGTCGAGTCCAGCACACTATAAATGCACTTATTATTATTAGATGTCCCAGTATTAACAGTTAATTCCACTGCGTCATGCTTTTCTTCCCCAGCTCGTCACAATCAAAGGCAGTCCCGAGAACTGCTCGAAAGCATGCAGGGAAATCATGAAAGTAGTTGGCAAAGAAGCAGAAGCTCTGAACAAAGGGTATGTCCCCACCACAACACTGTACACAGGTGCCAATGGATTGGTTATAAGTGATAGAACATGTCCTTGACAAATATAATGAATAATATCGTTACACAACTTTGATTTTTCTTGCATGCTCCTGTCACATGTTGTATGTGTGATTCGTTCTCTTTTCAGAGAAACTCCACTCAAGATTTTGTGTCCAAATAGTATATGTGGACGGATCATCGGTAAAAAGGGTGCAGTCATCAAAAGTTTTATGCAGGAGTCTGACACACACATTGTTGTTTCTAGGTATTTCAATACAACCATCTTGTCATTCCAATATTATTTCCAGCATAACCATGAGAAATAGTTTCGTAATTGTCTTTGCTTGTTTGGTGGTACAGTGTCCCCTCAATATAAGGCTGTTCGATACAGAGCGGATTCGGATGTCGGGTGTGGATCCCATTTTTATTTTTTGTTATTTACCTGCACTATTATATAAGGCTGGTACTATAAGGCATGTCATGGACCCCAAATTCAGCGTTATATCGAAGGGGCACTGTACATGTATCTATCTTCTGAAAAAGTCTTCCATTTTCATCTCTTGTTTCTAGTGAAGTGTTGTCCGCCTCGAGCATACCAGATATGAATAGCTACTTCATTGACCGAGTTGTCACGGTTACTGGAAATCAGGACCAAACGGCACAGGCCGAAGAAATGATCAGTGAAAAGATGAGGAATTGCCTCAACCAAGATGCTCAAAACTATGGGGTACAGTGCCATTGTGACTTTGTTTTCTGAACAAACGATGTAATGTTAAGTACCGGTAACACCTACACTTATGCATATGGGTGAAAGATTCCCACTGATGTAATCTATTCACTCCCTCCCTCAGTGGCGTAGAGCAATCATTGTACCACATATGCACACATCACTAACTATAATGATGTACTTATTTGTGGTATAATCTAGAAATGTAAATATTATTAATAATTTTCTACTTACAGATTTTGTAATACATGTATTAAGAAGTCTTAATTCTGTATTGCAGCAGCAGCATATGTTTGGAATGCCCCCACCCAATGTACCTATGATGCAAAACATGAACAGCTATCAAGGAATGAGGTCGCCCTATCCCATGATGGTGAGAAACCTTGTTGTGGTAGAGAATTAAGTCTATATACAGTTACATTTGATCCAAGACCATCAAGTGATGAGCTAAATTTACCGCCCCAGTCTGATGTACAATGACTGATTGGTTATGTTCTGATTGATGGACAATGATCCCTAGTCGTTAGTCTGAAGATTTATGGAAGACCCCTTTTGATCTTCCATAGATCTAGATTGTCTCCCAAGGCCTAGCATCGATGTACTTTATGTGTAGGCATGTACGGAAAACTACGCGTTTCCTCATCTGATTGCATCACTAATTGTCATTTTTTAGAATTATTGAAATTAAACAACGATATCCAAATAACAGAAATATTATTTTAATGACTGGCATCATCTCGTAAGTTAGATCTCGATATATGAGGGGATAAGACTTGTAACGTCAAGGAACACTTGTTACGAAGTGATAACTTGTAGGACTGGTTTAGTAGCTCCTAATTAGTTTGGAAACCGTTGTTTAACTGGGCCCAGATGAACAACTGGCATTCACAGACTCATCATTAGAGTAAAAAGCATGATGTTGCTAAATAGGAAACCTGGCTGTTGACATGTTCATGTCTGTATATTACAGCAGCAACAACAGCAGCAGCAGCAACAGCAGGGCAACATGTACCCCGGGCTGTTCGGCAGTGCCCCCGGGCAGCCCATCCAGCAGACGCCCCAGCAGCAGCAGATGGAAGTGATATACCTGTACATCCCAGAGAGCACGGTCGGAGCCGTCATCGGCAGCAAGGGAACAAACATAAAAAATATCATGAGGATGTCCAATGCTAGAATCAAGGTACATTACACAATGCTCATTAATGCTTGTGTCCAAGTAGCTGGCTTACTTACATTTGAGCATTGAATCTTGACGGTTGGATCTTGTTTATCTTCCTTGATAATAAGTCTTGGGATGAGGATGGAAATGTTCACTAGCTGATGAGATGAATATACCGCCCCAGTCTGATTTTTCATGACTGATTGGTCAACTATTCTGATAGTGAACTTTAGGATACCATTATTTTGATAGTGAAATAGGTATTTTTTACTCCTGAACGTAAAAGTGAATTATTATTTTTTTTATTTTTATTTTTTTTGCAGTAAGTTTTCTATATGAAATGGTGTCACAATAACATGCCATACTTGAGACTACTCATTTATAGGATCCCAGTTCATCATTCTTAAGGGATATCTTCGTCTTTCTTAACTGATAATTACACCTTTTGTTCAATAGCATTATTAAGATTTACTATGAAATACAATTTTGGTGAAATAATTTTTTAATAGAGCAAAAAGGTTGCTATATCTAGTGTTTCTGTAGGCTATTCATAGTTGAATCTAAACAAGATTAATTTAAGCCACTATTCAATGTATTCAATGTAAATTCAAACTTAACTTGTGCCTTTATTGAAAGGAAATCTTTACAGAAAACCTTCATCAGGCAAATAACTTGGGCTCTCTTTACAATACTACTGAAAAATGATAATTGCTTGACTATATATAACTTGTTGAACACAACTCAATATTGAGTTATGGTTTATACAAATCCTGACAACTGGTCATCTATTTTTTTTATTAATATAAAATGCAAATTCATGCCTTTGGTTCTATTAGCTATTTGGGAACCCCAACATATTAATTGCTGGAAGTTGTACATTCACTTGATGACAAGATGAAGATACCGCCCCAGTCTGATGTGTAATGACTGATTGGTTAACTATTCTGAAAAAGTGAACCTACGAGGCAATTTAATTAACATTCAATCTTGTTCCTTTTCACTACTATTAACGACTAAACTACTGTCATGATTACCTAGTCGGGAATTACTATAACAAGTTTGAGGTAAGTAAATGGTACCCATTGTGGTCTTTTGAGAAGTAGTCTAAATAGGAATAGTATCTTGCTTCTTAGGTGTTATCATGACCGATAGCAAGGCATCGTGTTTATAAAGTGGTTGTTTGCTATATGGTGTTAATCCAGAACCAAGTAGTTAATGGATTATCTCTACCCAAATTAGGAAGTAACAAAACATAACAACAAATTGCAATTAATATTGTATTGGTCTTGCATAATCTTTTACCATCTTGTCTACCATAAATATTTGGGATCATTTGTAGCAAGAGAGTATATGCAGGGTGTTGGGTACAACCATGACGCAATTCCTGTATTTTCGGGAAGTTCACTTTCTAATGATGAGATGAATATACCGCCCCAGTCTGATATGTAATGACTGATTGGTTAACTATTCTGATATTGGGTGAACTTGTATTTTTTACCTCGCAATTTTATTTTTTTTGAAAGTGAACCAGTGTTGCTGCTGTAGCAGTTGTATTATTTTGGAAGTTTCTTTAAAACTGCTGCTAAATAATATGAAAGTTTCTGTGAAATCAAATATTATCATGGCCAATTCTAAGACTTATTTTGCTATATATGCCCATTTACTTTTCAGCGATCGAAAGTAACACTAGTCCGCTAGCCCGGACCATTTCTCCCAATTCTAACGGTATCCTAAGGACTAGTAGAAATTCAAATTTTTTGTTATTTGTATCACTATTTGGACTAATAAGTTTTAAAGTCTATTTCGATCCCTGGTTCAGTAGTTGAAAAGTGTCTGCTTGATTATTGTTACAAGTTAAATATTCAACTGTCTTTTGTGAAATCTACTCTTGTTCAGGATTGATCTAGCACTCTTATTGCATAGAAATTCCACTGTTGATAGGAGACAATTTGTAAAAGAAAATAATTAAAACGATTGTCAGTTTTATATCTCTGGCCTTAAATGCAAGTGTCAAGTTCATTTTCTGATGATGAGATTTTGATGCCGCCCCAGTCTGATGTGTAATGACTGATTGGTTAACTATTCTGACAAAAGTGAACCTACAAGGCAATATTATTATCATTCAATCTTGTGTTCCTTTTCACTACTAATAATTACTGTTATCGTAATGTACTAGTCAGCTAGCTACAGGGCTCCAGACTAACGTTTTGAGTTACTTGCCCACAATGCTAGTCAGGGCAAGTTGTAAAGGCACCAAAGCATCTACATGTTAAAAAATAGGTCAAAGCGCTAGATAACTAAATAAACTTAAAACGATACCTATAGTATGGATCGTCTTGAGAGATGGCATAGTCTTTTCAAGAAAGTATTTTTGTTTAACCCTCTCCATGTTGCAGGCATCCGTGCATAATCCAACAGGGAGAGGGTTAATGGTCCAATCATGACTGATGTGTTTTCTGAATGCAGTGTTAATCTGGGACCAGATAGTTATTGTATTATTGTTTGAAAGTTCACTTTCTAATGATGAGTTGAATATACCGCCCCAGTCTGATATGTCATGACTGATTGGTTAACTATTCTGATGTAAAGTGAACATTTATTTTTGCCTCATATCGAGATTGTTTATTCAGTTTGCTATAGCATGAGATGGCTTTACATTTGTTGTGCATCTACCATCCTTGGTTCAATACCAGCCAATGCTTGTAAAATTTATTCAGATGGGTGTAAATTTCATTTTAAAGTTTTGGAATATGTCTCTACTACTACTAAGATATTCAAAAAGGAAAACTTTTGTTGTTTTTGCCAAATGTGCCCATTATTTCCTTCCTTCAATCTACTTGCATATTTAATTATACTGATCCAGCATATCGACATTGTGAATTACCATTACACTAAGGATTGGGGACAAGTATGATAACATTGGATTTTCCGCTTGTCGATCTAGCTTGTCTTGTAGAATGTAAATCCCATCTGTAGAAAATATTTGTCAATTCTACCTTCTGCCAGATCTTTGGTCAAGTTCACTTTCTAATGACGAGATGAATATACCGCCCCAGTCTGATATATAATGACTGATTGGTTAACTATTCTGATAAAGGGTGAACTTAACCGAAGCACATTTTTAATTTATAAGGCACACTAAAATTGATCTTGTTGAAATGGTGCTATATATTATATAAATAGTTTTATGATAATGCATATTTTGTTTATTGATTTTGGATGCCTTCCTCTAGTCATGTATGTCTGTTTGTTTCCAGATCATGCCGGGCACACAGAGCGAGATGAATGGTCAGGCAGGACCCATGCCCATGCCAGCTCCCAGACTGAACGAGCGCAAAGTGATAATTACTGGCAACCCAGAGTCACAGTGGAAGGTAACTCGTCAACCAGTATACACAGGTCCATGACAACTCGCGCAGTCATGTTGTACAAGGCTGTGCAACTTGCAATTACTGCTTTACTATAACCCCTATTTACTTTGGACATTTGTGTGGGGCGTCTTCATACAACATGCAGTATACATGATATGTCCCGATACTTGGATAATTACTGAAATGTCCTAAATGTAACTAATTCTAGCATCACTGTTCACAAAAGTTGCCTTTCTGACTCTGTCTAGGCTGCTCTGTCTGTAGAGTGGCGGTAAACTGACAGGTTGCGATATTATTGAAAGATTCTATAAGGTGACTATAAAACCTAATACAATAGGGAGAGAAAATGGAACTCTCAAGTTGGCAGTTTGTTAAATGTACAGTTGTTACAAGTGGGAGCATGTGTGTAATGTGAGTTATCTATTCCAGGCACAGTTCTATATATTTGAGAGAGTGAGAGTAGAGAACATGGTCAGCATTGAAGAGGTGCATCTGAGATCAGAAATCCTAGTGCCCAAGTTATCCATTGGGAGGATAATTGGAAAAGGTGGACAAAATGTAAGTTCGAATTCCAATGTCCTAGAGTGTCCATGCTGTAGCTACATGATGAACTAAAGTATACCGCCCCAGTCTGAAATACTGTGACTGACTGGTATCCATCTGATGCAGCTGCACTAAAAAGCACATTATTGATTACTTTCATGTTTAATTATTGTTATCTGTATGATATTTAAATTATTCAAGAAACGGCAAGAAATATAAACATTCTACTGTAATGCTTTCTGTATATAGTGAAAATGATACCTGCATTTAATACATATTATATCAGTATGCCCAAATCCGTACCTCTCATAAATACAGTTGTTGCCATCTGTATCAAACATTTGCCGCTTGCATATCATTTGTACTTGGTGCTATTTTCAGGTGAAGGAACTTCAGCGAGTGAGTGGTGCTATTGTGAAACTACCAGACGAGCAAGGTGAATCTGAAGAGGTCCCTGTCAATATCATTGGCCACTTCTACGCTAACCAGGCAGCCCAGCGACGTATCCGCTCGCTCGTATCTCAACAGGGGCCTGGACACGGGGGAATGCGCTCAGGACCACGGAACCCACGACCACAACAAAACGGAAACTAAAACGCATCAAAAATTTCAAAAATGGACGGACAGACGGACATGTGCATGGGTAGATACGAGACAATGACATTCCTGGATAGCAGTCACCTGCAGACAGTTCAGTGTTTTGACAGATTGATGAGATTACAGACAAGCATGTGTACTGTTATGTCCAAACTAGGAAAACCGTTTTTTGTTTTCTTGTGATTTTTTTCTGGGCATTTTGAGTTTTGATTCTGAAGTCGAAACACGAGGGAGTCGATTGTGAATGACATCGCAGGACTGGTGAATGGAATCTACTGCAGTGTGTCATGTCATGGACTCCCGCCATTGGACTGTCTGACAACGACCCACATTGAATAACGCGACACTGAGCTAGCAACAATTAAAACTTGGATGATGATACAACCAAAGAAACCCTTTGTTCACACTTTCAGAACACTTGATTAGTTGCACTGTTCTAGTTAGGTCTGTCTGAATATTACCTTTTTTTTTCTGTTTTTCTTGTGACTATTTGGCGAAGACTGGGATCCATCAGTGAGTGGACAAACGAATGCTGTGGCTTGGTCTAAGGCATCAAAATGAATTCTCACTCTAGTGGCTAGCTATCAGTGGTTTCCTGGCAGCTTCCTTGACGGTTGCACTATTGAGCAGGAAAAGTTGATCATATTGTAAATGATATATTTATATTATTGAGTTTGAACAAATTTTAGATTTGATCCTTGTTGCATGTTGGACATATATCATGGACATCTTTTTTTTTCTTTTCTTTTTTTTTTGTAAAAAGAACAATTGAAAAGTATGAAAGTTTATTTTTGATACTTGTTGAGATGATTTTTTGTTAGAATTTTTATGCTACTATTCGGAGGGTATGTTTTACTGTTTGCCCTGTCGTTGGTAATGGAGGCACGTTACACAATCTGCCTGTCTCAACAGTATTGCTATGGCTTTGTTATCAGAATGTACAGAGATCTTCTCAACTGCTTGGAATCATTTCTGCCGACTATTCTGTGGTGGAAGCCTAGGTCCAGCTTGCTGAAGAGTCTACTCTGGCCGCCATCTTGTATGCAATGATGATTTAATATGTTGTCTTGTATGAAATGCTTATAATGTTATTGTAACGTTAAGGTGGTGTCTACAGTAGCAATCTAGTCGTTATCCTCTAGCAAGCTGGATCTAGAACCATGTTGCACAATGATGTATAGCCTATTGGAACTATTTGCAAGTTACAATTTGTAGCACCTTGGCAGTCGGTGCTACTTTGTACAACATTCCTTATCAAGGGACCGTTTCACTGTTGGCTACCTGTTTGTGAAAGATCCATAATTAGCTGAACATTGTTGAATCTGTATCACCTATGATGACTTAAACTCGTAGATTTGTGCGAGTTTCTAACTAGTTGAGCAGGTCCCTGCACTGATCTCACCCCCCGACTAGACCATTAGGCATTTGTAATATCCTAAGCCGTGGTCCAGGTGTTCACTTCCCATTGACTAGCAGTTCCTCCGATAAGCTACAACTATGCCGACAACTGACCTACACACTGTACAACACGCGGACAGCCACGGGAGCTAGCAACCAGAGTGTGACATGAGACAGTGTGTGTGTGCAGCGACTGCTCATGTATCGACATGTGCAGCAACTTGCAAACACTTTGCTTGTGTCTACACTGTCATGAATGGCATTCCTTGGCTGTCCTGTCCTATATTTTGATGCCTTTATTGTGCTAATTACTAGATGAACAACGTAGACCATCCCACAAGCCGACTGACCCCCCCAATCCAAGGAGAAAACTTGGACATTGCATTGACAACATTCAGCAAACAACTGCAGTCTTCATGAATTCAGTATCTTTGTTATGACATACTAGTACAATGTACTTAATAGACCTGACTATATATATTTCACTGTATATCGTTCCATAACTTGTCAGTTTATTTTCAATTAGATCAGTTTGATTATTATTGTCCCTGAGTGGGGTCCACTATTTGAAACTGTTTTGCCTGAATTGGTTTTGGTGTTTATCGTTAGATGCCGAGTTTGACTGGCAAAGTAAGAAAACTCTTGTTTAATATTTTGCCAGTTGGCTTGGCTTTGCATTATATGACTGAGGGATTCGACTCGTGCAAGTCTCCTAACAATTCTTATTTTGGTTTACGCTACAGGGAAAACCATTGATGAGCCAAGTCTTGGAAAATCTCACCTTTTGGTACAGTGTTTATGGATTTGATGTTTTGTCGGCCTTCCACCCTCTTCTGTAATACATGTTTAGCCGTTTACTTTATATTTGTGCACAAGGCCAGTATGTGAGGTTGAGGGACGATTCTTTTCAGAATTTAATTTCTGGCATATATTTATGCCTCAAAGTTTAACGTAACCTTCAAAATGGTATGATTTTGAAAGAAAAAGTGAAAATATTTTAGTTATTTCAAAAACATTTGGTCAATTTTAGGCACTCTTGCATGATTGTTTCATGTCTGTATTCTATGTAGCCAAAATTGGACTGTTGAGAAGCTTGATAACTAGCATAGTTCTGTCCGTGTTCTGCAAGATTACCATCCACCCTAACCAAGGCTTGGCTCTTAATGCTGTACAAAAACAGACTTGTGCAAGATCACCGACTTATGCTAGGCATCTAGACTATCATTGTATGTTCTAGTTTTCAAGACTTCTGTGTTATATATATAGTAAGTCAATTTGATTTGTTCGATTTCACTAGACACAAATATTGCACCATAACAGAATCTCCATCTACATCTAAGGGAGTTAACTGGATAGGAAGTATTGCTGACCTAGTCATAATTACACGCGTCCAGTACGACCAAATGCTTGGCATTGCCAAGCAACAGATGCTTATTCTGATGTAGTCGCTGTAAAGATGCAATATTTGTGTTAATTTCACCTTTTTCTGACACCTAGTTTTGTCTTACTGTTCCACAGTATTGCATGTATCAGTTCTGTATTCAGCTACACTACAGTTCTGGAGGATTACAGAAAATAAAATAAAAAACTTGGTAGATTACGGAGTTGAAGCCCATCTTCACATTCTGCCTCTGCCTGTCGCTGACTGTTCCCCAAAAACATCGCTGCAAGCAGACTCCTATACAGTGACTGGCCTCCTTTCTACCAGCAAAAATAAATTATTCTAGTAAACATGTGGTTATTTTTGTTTGTTTGACCAGAGTGAGTGTACATGCGATCTTGCAGCATTGATGCAATGGAATATTGCCGAACTTTTGGTAAATGTAAGCATGGCTTGCTCGCTGCTTTGGCTATATGTATATGCAGTGTTGGACTAACATTGAAAGTCCAGACACCACTACATGTATATGGCTAAGAGTGTGCCTCTCAATTGTTCGTGGCAATCATTGGATGTAATTGTCTAGGACCGAGTAGAACTCGAGGAAAATCCAATTGCATGCAGCAACACTGTCGGTTATGTGTTGATCTAGAATTCAGCAATTCTTGTACCACGAGACCTTGCAAAAGCTTTACCATGATATGATGGAACGTGGTATGCAAATTGTAGCTATATCACACAGATTTGTGTAATGCTACAATGAACTGGTATGTTCAATCCACAAAATGAACTAATTGGACTTTCCGAAAAATGCAGTTAACCTCCCCTGAAAGTCTTCAATAAAATTATCTCCCTTGCCGGAACAGAGTAAATCTCTACATGGATACAAACAGTGTTAAATTATGGATTTTAAACATGATTTTTAGAAAAAAGTTGCTTAATTATTGTTTGATAAAAACAAAGGCCTTATCCAACGTTAAATCTCTGTATTCTCCTCTAGAGAGCGCATCAAATGGGTGAAAGATTCCCGCAGCGACGTTAAATTCCATATTCACTCACTAGAGAGCGCATGTTATCGTAAGTTGTCGTGTTTCTACTAATAGTAATGTATCGTGAAACACTTTACATTGTTACAATATGCGTAGTTTGTATTGACCATTAAGCAACAATAGGCTTTGTATAGTTGCCGATGTATGCTATTTCCACAATGTTGCGTACAACTAATGTCGTGTCAAGTACTAGGTGGTAGGTCTAGACTTCAGAAAGGGAGAGGTATGTAAGGGAAGTAACTAGACTTTCCAGAAAGTCGTATAGAAATGCATTATTATTTGCAGATATTTTGATGACAAAAAAAACCCAAATCTATGGATATGTTTAATAAAAAATTTAATCAATGTAATGTACATGTGTTTCAATCGGTACATCCATTTGAAAACTTCTTTCAATACTATTTCATAGACAGGCAGCGTAGTTGACCATTACTGATATCGGATGAACCAAGCATGTAGACTACCCTGTAATGGTCAATTTCCATTGAATTAGTGGGATAGTTGAACCTTTCTAACCTGACATACTTTTCTTAAATTGCAATTATTACTCGATACTGTCATGTATAGAATTGATGCAAGATTTACATGGGCTGAATGCATTATTTGGCCTACTAATGAAAATGTTGATTTTTTTTTAACATGACTCCACTTAACATAGTACCATTCACCATTTCTAGAATCATGGAATCGGGAGTCACAGATGCTACCTTATCACAGATGCTAGCTTCCTTTAGTTATTTATCAATGCAGAAAATGCAACCAATGTTTCATTTTAATGGCTGAATGAATATCCTTGCATGCCAGAGGAAATAAGTGGAATGATGACAAACTTTTTGTGGCAAGAAAATATATATATATCTCTTCGGACCACACAAATCGGGGGTTTAGGTCCAATACTCGTGCCAATTCAAGATGCTGAATAATAATGTCAAATGGATCTTCAGATTTTACATTCTACTTAATTGGATATTGTATTCAGTGCTCCAGGTTATTTTGATCAGTTGGGCATTTTCTCACTGTATGAACTGAATATTGCCACCTGTTCTGTTCGATTGTGCCGATTCTGAGAATTCAATTCTGGAATTGAGAATTGAGAACGGACTTGATGACAAAACAAAATCTGCATTGATCCATCATTATCAATTGGCTTCATAAACAGGATCTGCAACATGTTGCAGTATTCTGCATTTTCAGTGACCAACTTAATAACTTCAGGTTCTGTGTGTGTATTCATATGAAGGTTCACCAGTTGCTGAAGTCGGTTTTCATTTGTAGGTGAGTACCATATAGAGGAATCCGAAACGTCTTCCTTTACAATGTACAGTGATTGATATTACCTTCCTGGTACACAGGTAGTCGGGATAAAAATAAACGAATAAATAACTTTTCACTAGTCCTGAGAGCATCATTTGGCTTGGAACAACAGAACTAATAGTCTATAGTATCTGGTATTGGTTTATGGTTAATATCCACCAAAGTGGATCACAAGTTAACAAGTTGTAACAAACATAACAAGTGCAATGCCATCGTTCCTGTAATCCTCAGTTTAGGGAAGATGCCGACTTTTGACAAGTTGACATATGTTAAGCGTCGCCACGTATGCCCGCTTAATCAGGCACAGAAACTGGATACCTCGCCAAGTTGTAGTCTCACAATACAGGAACACATACTGCAACATAGTCGGCAATGAAAGACAGGAATCCATCTGAAGACATTTTGTCGTTGGTCCAACACGGTGTCCATCACACTGAGTCCCCGATGTGGGCTTGGTTGTAGTTGTAGATGTTGGTGTGTCGATGCTACGTGAATTTGTCCACTTTGATGGACAGCGCGACCTCTGGCCGACGGGACCGAGGTTCATCTCCGTATGCTTTTTTCCTCTCTTCTCTCCTGAAATAGATATCTCAAAGATTAATAATTGACCCACATCTATCAATCCACGAAATATCAAATATAGAATATTCTCAAAAATCATTTGTTAGAAGTTTTCATCAAGATCAGTTGACAGATTATACTAATCTGGACAAGATACTTGCTTAAACTATTTTTACAACATTCACATCCGAGCACAATGTATTTAGTGTGTATTAGCACAGGTACAGAAGTTACAGGACACTAGTATATAACATATGAAAAAAAAAAGAGTATATAACAGTCTTAACATTTATTTGACCATCAACAAAAAAGGTTACCGTATACCGGGAAATATTCAAGGTATATCATTTTCATAGTATTAGATGGTAACATGACGACCTTGAACATCTTTTAGCATCGAAAGTTACGCTATTCTGACAGGTTCATTCAGGAATGAGGACAAGTATCTCATTTTTATTGTAAATAAGTCTACCACAAATTGCTTGTGTGTAAACAAGGTGTAAAT
>JAUTBQ010154520.1:0-13503 GCA_032361185.1 Lepetodrilus ovalis | reverse complement strand
AACGTAAATAGTCTCAGACTGAAATTCGTTTGGTCATTATCTAGGTCAATCAACCGTGATTGTATGCCTTTAATGTAACTTGAACAACATACAATTAATTAAATTGTAATTAAAATTAGTATAGCAGCAAGTCAATTGCTCGGTATAATTGAAGAATACGGTAGTTAACCATTGGTGAAGTTATAGCATGTAAATCTGCTCACTGTTATAAGATAATAAGTAAGGTGTTATAAACTAATATACGATGGAGCATTACACGTTACCCGTCTTCCTCTAAATATAATTAATATTGCCGATGAGGCTTCTTAAAAGATGCAACATATTCGTCTTAAATAATATACCATAAGTGATTGAATTATTGCTATACGTCGCAGCTGGTATATCTAAATGCATATGCATTCATATAATACGTACTGCTCGTACAGCTAAGTGTTATATCTTGGACCAGCAATGCGATTTGTTAGAGTCGATATGTTGTCTTGAGAGTTGGACAATAGTAATTGATCTTGACCAACAAAAATAGAACAACTTTGAATTACGAAAATATCGGTATTTCTATGGAATTGGGGTTAAGACCTTTCGATTGCATTATCTATATTTATGGAGGTCCCATCTGCCGTCCGAAATTAATAAGATCATGCGCATTTGGCAAGCACGTGGCATGTCCATTTAGCTAATCCAATAAGATGAGTTGCCATGCTGAACTATCTGGCGACTTGTTGGTGGTAACGCAGTGATATAAAGCTTAGGTGGATAGTAGGAGGGATCACTATCATCATTAGACTATCCATAGTCTCAGAAGGTGAAATTTAATAGTTAAAAGATACATTTTGTTGAGTGGTAGTATGCTTTTTGTATGTGAAAAGGAGCCTCTAACATATTTTTATCCTGTTTTCCCAGTAAATTAGACTTGCTTAACTGGTCTAGGGGGATTATTTTGAATGAGAGTAGTTGGGTGGGAACACAGTGTGACACAGACTACTAGAATATCGACATTTCTAGTACTTATTTACACACAATGAACATAACAATTGTTCTACACAGTGGTACACCGGTACACTGAAGTATATGTTCTGGACATCAACTTAATGGCCGTGTTTAGCATGCTTCATTGAATGAATAAAAGCAAATATGCAATGCAAAATAAGTTACTAAAATTTAGCAATGACATGCACTGTAACTGATTCACAAAGTCCCTACACTTGGTTTGCACACAAACATGCATGCATCCACATAAGTGGCGCAAGTTCAGGATGTAAGTATAATATGTGGTAATATAATAATTGCCATGAAACACATACCATGTTTAATAGTATATTATACCAACATGCATTAGTATAATTGCAAGTGGTTGGGGAAATGCATGTACAATTTTAGTTTAGAATGAAAACTATTAATTGTTTTTATTAAAGGTTAGGTAAAAACAAATATATCGATCTATATACATAATATTATCCAATAATCGAATGCATTAATATTTTCTTGGCCATGTTAAACTCGCTCGTGGCAACGTATTTATTAATGTGCTATTTAAAGCAATTTAAGACGTATTTCTTTCGCCGAGGTTAACGTATAAGGAGAGACAATATTATTGAGATTGATTCAAAGCTAGCAAAGGTCAATGGTATACAGCGCTACGACACGGGGCTTAAAATACTACGACATATAAAGGAGGTCTTCCATCCGTGTTCATCTATCAATCAGTCAGGGAAATCGTAAAGAACGCTGCTCTAACAGTTATATTCCTATGATTTGCCCTGGAGATGAAAGGAACGGCTTGAACACCAAAGCGATTATGGTACAATAGAGGATAAAATACGAGTAGAATTGTCATTCGCGTTAACACAAGTCAATTCCATGGCTGCTCCTCCCTATTATTGCCAGTGTTGAATCTCGACGACGCAATTTCTATGCTCCTTTTTCATAAACGAATTCGGAGAGCCTCCGTTGACTTCAGTTGCATCCTGACCACACACGCCAGCAGCAGGGTACTTCTGCATACTGATCAGGGGCCGTCCAGTTCAATGGAGCTGTCCCCGACCGGAAGTCATGGTGGAATGTATAAGTGGACGTGGATACATAAATGTGTGCTGTTTAGGGTCGCCTACTTGTACAACGTTACCCACGATGACAATGGCGTACATAGTTTTAGAAATATCTCCATGCAGCGGCTACATATTGCGACGATGACTAAATGTGTGAGGATGATTAAATGTTTATGCATGGTGATGATCACTAAAGCTATGTGCATGGTGACGATGATCACATTTGTACAAATGGTGATGCTCACTAAAGCTTTATGCATGATGACGATGATCACATTTCTACGCATGGTGATGGTCACTAAAGCGTTATACATCTTGACGATGACTAATTTTCTACGCAGGGTGATGCATATTATAGCTTTAAACCAGGTGACGATGACCATAGCTGTATATATCGGATATGTCGATACGATGACTGAAGCATAATAGTAGGTGAATTTAACTAGTATGTTGCATATGGTGACGGTGGTCCGTACCGTAAGTACGGCGATGACGTTACGGTGCGAGCGTGGAGATTAATGACGGCAATCTCTAGCAACGAACGTAACTAGTTTACGTAAAATATTAACATTATTAGTTTTAAAACACGTTTTGTTGAGTTTTTCTTTCCGAAAAGTATATATCGTTACTGATTTAGTATCTTATTTGCTAACTATGCTATCGCTGTAATGATCCATTATGCCATGTTTGTATTGGTTAGATTTTGTGGTTAGATTTTGTTTCCTTGTTGTTTTTTTTATTTTATAATTTAGTTTGAACATAGTTTTAAATTTCGTTTTCACTTTGAGATTTGCTCGATGCATTATGCATAGTTTTAAAACAAACCCCCAAAGTGTGTCAAACCATATTATAACATTTGCTGTTAAAATATATGTGTTTAAGACTAGTTTCGATATTATTGTATCTTCAATAATTATTATCCAGACATTTCACATCTATTATTATGAAAGGACGTGAAATTCAATTAATTTTAATCCATAATATGTGACGAACAGTTCATGAATGATTACATTTTAAAGAGAAAATCAAATAAATCAAACAGTGGATTAGCCATGAGTGTTAAAAAAACGCGAAATGTAGTCGCGTGATTTCTATAATATCAACTTCTGAACTTGAATTCAGCTTGGAGACGTGGACATAATAAATGTGTTTTTATTAAAGAAGGTTTTAGCATACCGCAGAGCAAGATGTCCATGGCATTTAACTTTAATATAAAAATCAAATATTCCAATATTACCGACTTTCGATTCTCCAAGATACACTTTCATGAAACCATGGAATCCACTACGACACCGTAACCCTCTTGTACGTGTTCTCGATCACCGTACTACGATGCCACTTACGAAAGTGTTATGGTCTCGTAGTGGTTACGACAGCTTCACAAAAGGGTGGCTTGGATTGCGTGAACCTTGGGCCACGGGAGGACAATTGAGTATGGGCTTTGGGTAAAATTATGTTCCTGCCGCAGTACGGTCCATCCATTTGATTAGACTCCTATTGATCACCACTAAGAGGCAGACAGTGCTCCACTAAATAACACGCCTGGTCCCTGGCATATCTCCCTCTTCCAATCTAAGTCCTTCACCGGGCCAAACACAGATAGAGCACCCATAATAGAGAGTATTTGTATCTCCCAGTGCACGCTATGCGAGCATCGCGAAGAGAAGCATACCGATTTATCAACTGTTCCGTCTTTTAAACTTCTTCTCAGTTCTGTCAAAAATGCAAATCACACATTTTCAGGAAATTGAACTTGAATTAACAGAAAAGACATCAGTGTCTTTGATGTTATTGTCCCGATAGGAATCAAAAAGGTTAGTCCTTCTGAAGTCAAACATTTATGAGAAATTAGTTCAAAAAAGAATGTGGATTCATTAACTTCTGTCATTGAATCTTCCATAGGACTTCGAGTTAAGATTTATGTAAGTGCTATTTTATTCTGAAAGTTTATTAAGATGTTGAAAGCCATATTCAGTGAATAGTCCTTAAATCAAAACTGTGTACAAAGTCATTCAACATAAATCAGCGTGTGCATCCATGTAGTAAACGATGATAGCATCGTACTTAATAACACAATCTTATTGACAAATTAAGTACTAGTATATCTAACAAATAAACATAAGCCAAATTGTATTAAATAAATCGTTACCGAGTAGGCTAAAATTTAATTACTTGTATTCTACATGGCTAGCTCACTTGTTTCGCATTAATATACCTACCTATCACACGACACATAACCAAGCAGGGCAGTGATAAAATAGAGAAACATTTAACAAGCAATCTATGTTCTAGTTAAAGCATACTGAGCATATTTTAGGGGCAAGACTACCCATCACGGCGACGTATGCTCTGCATAATGCCACTGGTCTCTTGGCTGATAGATATACATCTCATGCAAATGTGATACAAGGATTTCTTTTGTGTGTGCCGCCGCTTTCCATTTCCAGATAAGTGCTATTTGACAGTGTGCAATTCGACGTGTTTATCAACAGGTTATATAAATCTAACAACTAATGCCATGATGTGTAGCGCTCTGTGGTTCTAAACACGGATCTGGTAATACTAGCATCCAACTAATGTAAAGGGCATACATGGCTTAGTACTTTGTATCGTTGTTCCTTGCATTTTAGCGTATGAAAATGAATGTTTGTAAAACTTCACATTAATTAACAGGCAGATCATCTCAAATCCGCAACGTCCAAGCTTTATTTCTAGCAAGATGAGCATTTGAACAGCTAAAATTATTTATGTCTTCAAATTGAAACATGCTCTTTTGTGGTAACTGTCTACCACTAATGTTAATTTCGTATTATTATTATATTTTTTTTATTTTTTTTGTAATGGGGTTTGTAGTCGCTTTTTAGAATATTTCACTAACATCACGACTTGTCAATTTTAGGGCAGGAGGAAACCCGCAACATCCGTAGCGCTGAATGTTGCATTACACCTGCGAGCATTGGCTGGTACTGACAGACCATGATGATAACTGTAGTGCATCCTAACCAACTATTAGGATCAGACCTCTGTTCCGCGCATCGGTCCTATTGCTACAGGAGTGTTAACACCATACTAACACATAGGAGTTACGATACTGGAGAAAGGTTTCACCAACTGCATCCTTGGACCCAGAGGTACTTCATAGTACCCCAGGCTCACATCTAGGGCCAAACCTGCGCAAACAGCCAACCAATGAAATACTTTCCCCAACAATGTTGCTGTAAAATATATGTCCAATGAAATAGCGTGTATCATTCCTGCTAGTAAATTGCTGGTCACGTTCATCTAGTCTACATTGGAATTACGTCCCTTTGTTTATGTTATATTTGTTTTGATTGGTCTCTAAAATTGTTCTATATGTTTAGCTCATTGTATGTTTGCATAAGTTTAGCCATAGATTTGAGCCAGGTTTTTTTTGTGAAGTTAGGACGTAATAAGTACCCCTGGGGTTTGATGATGCACCAACTGTGACCTGTTAAAGTTCAGGTAATAATCATGAGTTAATGATGCATCTTTAATCGTTACGGACGAATATCTACGATTTTAAATGCATTATGCATGGCCAACTTAAAATCAAGAATAAATCAATAGAATTAAATAATAATACTACAACTAATACAACTAGTATCATGTATGCATAGCTAGTAGTGGCTACTAAGATGTACGTATGCTATATGCGTAAACGTGTTGGGAATCATTTCTCGAAGCTCTCTTATCTTAAGCACTCTCGTAACGATCTCTAATACTAGTATATGGAGTTCATGCACTTACGAAAGCGCTATGGTCTCATAGTGGATAAGAGAACTTCGAGAAACGATACCCAGGCAGATCAAGCAAAGCATGACGTGTCCTCAAAGCAAACTCATATTTTGCTCCAGACAGTGTCTGTCTCACATACCCTGTTCTCTAATACTCCTATTCCAAATATCTCCCATGAACAAAAGCAAGTCTAGATTTTCTGGAGAACAGGTTAAAGGAATTCAGAGGCTCCTGTTATATACAAATATTATACCCATCAGTAGAATTTACAAAAGAAGGATTTACTTTCATCCTCTGAGACTATTGATAGTCTACTCCAGACAGTAAAACAAGTTTATCGTAAAACAATCATTTGTATTTTCGGGATGTATTGATACAGGTAGAACGTATACAGCATGTTGGACAATGAATGTAATGCATTGCAATAGCTATAACTGGGATCACATATGATGTCATCAACTAAATGTCCGCCCAAATAGGCATACCGGTTGAATATGCCACTACTGATAACGAAACGGATGTAGATTTGATTAAATACTGCAATTTTGATTAAATTCACATGCGTATTATAAGCCTAACGTTACCACTAGTTGGTGCTAATTTGAAAGTTTTATTTTAACACATAATTGAGGCAGACGGAAATATATCGCCGTCTGTGTCATCACGTTACTAGTTTCATATTCAAAATACGCACGCCTAGATAACGGTAAATCATTCCGACGGCTCCTTTCAAATAATACATAATACCAATAAATACCGTGCATGCATAACAGGTTTGCGTTCATTCTCTAAGCATAGGTATACTATAAGACACTGCCTTGGTGCTAATTAGCTACGCATACGTAGGTAAACGAATTATTCTTTTCCTGTAGGAATTCGCTGGCAGGAATGCCCAGTCATACTATGTAACTCTGAATCACGTAAGGTCATTTTAATTCTCGCTCGGCCCCTTTAACTCGTGTCGGATACCTATTCCAGATTCCCAAACGTATTACACCACCAGCAAAGCAGTTTATTTTCCTGAGGATTTGATTGGGTATTTCCCAAGAGCAAAATAACAGGGGTCTGCATTTTGACTTCTTCGATTGGCTCTGCCGGCGTTCTGGAGCACGTACTACTACGTCTTGTTAGAGAGCGGGGTTTGTCAGGTTCGATTAGGTTTAAAAGTCATAACCCCATGGCAGAGCGAATTCCACTGACTCCTCCGATGACTTATGTTCCACTAGCACGCTTAGGATTCAATTTGTGTGAAATCAAGCCAAAAGCTATGCCGTGATGTTGAGGACGTTTTGCATACTGAGGCCCGAACACTTTGCTCCTTCCGGCGCTGCCGTTCAGCGATACAAGAAATCAAATCGTGATGCGATCAACCAGAAGAAAAAATCCGCATGACAAAAATGCACTGACTTTGTTTTGAGTGCATCAACTTTGTGTAAATGGAGAAAGTAAAAATAAAACAAGGATCTAATCGTAATGCGGAGTTCCAATGGATGAATCCTGCTTGTAAAAGTCGCGTAACTACTTAGACCACGATCCAAATAGCGTCCTAGATTATTTAATAACATACAATTGTAAAAGGCAATTGTTAATATATAGAGAATGCTAATATAGGTATAACAGATAGTCTACTGGACTTGTCACCCCAACCCTCACCACCGACACCCCTACAAATCCCGAAAACTAAAATATTTAAAATAAATAAACAAATACTAATATTAATACATCCAATGTGAGTTATATAGTTAGGAGAAGAGCCAAGAGCGGCGTACTCAGTTTGTCTACTCAATGGGGTCCTTTAACAACATTATATTGTGTTACCAAACATAGATGCTATCATTCTGTTAATGTTTATATTAGTTGCATACTCACGTTTTTAGGCAGGAAATAGGGAACGTGTTACACGTTTGAAATCGAGTCAACGAATATCTAGATTAATTGAAAAGTGTAGCTAACAAAACCAGCCGTTTACGTTTTAATAGGACGAATTAGTTTCGCATGCATATTGAACAGTTGCATTTTAAACAAAATATAACGTTTCGTGAAACACAAGGCATACCTTGGTGGCATACGCTACACGTATATGTCAGTACAATTTGAATGGTCGCGACGGGTACGCTACATGATACATGTGTGTTTTAGTAATTTCAAGCCCAGCAAGTGTAGACGTCATGCTAACTCAACGCGAAACGAAAGATTATATTATGTAGAGGTGTACAACTGTCATGTAGATGTATCACCAGTGTGTGAAAGTTCACATACGTTCATACTATGCAAGACGTGTTATGTTTCTAGGCACACAGTGTTATGCAATGGCAATGCGAGTCACAATGCTGAAGACATCGACATGACCATCATGTACACGATTTAATACGCCATATATCTATAGTATACAGCATACAATACTAACATTAGACACACAATGGATATATCGCATATGTATGTATAACAATGGTATACTTTAAACAAGAATACAAAACAATAGAACACATGCATGTGTGTTTATGTAACGCCGACTTTTGTATGCAGTACTTAAACGATTGTAAAATAGCGGTAGATGTTGCATGCATCTTTCACAATGCTAAACTATGTCTTTGATAGCGTTATTGTCATCTAGCACATACTAATCTAGTCACTTTGGGGCCATAAGATAGCTAGAAAGTATATGCTGACCATTTCATCGACAACAGACCACTGCATGTGAACAATTCAAATACACTTTGGGTGCCATTAAAACATACGAGATGTGTTGTGAGTACAACATTCTACACTCTCTTTAACATTAATTATAGTTTGTGAGTGCAATAAATCCGTGCTATACATACAGATATTCGCACTAGTGTAATAAAACAATCTCGTATGTTGTACAGTAGAAGGGCACCAGTTAGGATCACAACAATAAAAGAGGAAGCAGTTGACGCACGCATCAGTAGCAAGTGCAATTCGTAGACTTGACGTCATTATGCAATGGCAACGACCTTGTTGCACAATTTCAAGACTGTCTACATGTAATGTAAGCAACTAGAATTATATAATACGGTCTATTCTACGATAATATGATAAATAGAATATAGCATTCCATATTTCGTGTTCATCACATGTACTACTTAATATATTAAATTCGTTGTTTAAAGGCATACAATCACAGATATGTATGGCCGTTTTTGACGAGTTCTTAACTACAAAGTACATTCACTTGACATGCATATAATCATGTTTGTACTTCCAAACACCTTTCTACCGCTGTACGGTAGAAAGGGGACATAACTCTCATATATCATGAATACATCCAAGACAATATCATTATTTGTCCTGACAAATAATTATTATAAAATATGAAATTTATTATAAATATCAAGTGTTGGGGACTTAGTATACCAGGAAATAACAACTTTTGGGTGTACAAATCAAACGTAAATAGTCTCAGACTGAAATTCGTTTGGTAATTATCTAGGTATATCAACCGTGATTGTATGCCTTTAAACATAATAGTGTTCGCGGTAAAACCGGCTACATACACTAGCAGTTAATACTCTTTACTTTTCACATCCATCTAAACACCTACACAAGAATGCCCGGCATTTTAAATAAGGAAACAATTTACAAACATATTATGAACTCGTCCTACCTTGACCAACCATTAGATGGATGTTCTCCTATGAGGCACGTGCATGTTATATATGCGTACGCATTATTTATCTGACCATATACTGAGTTTGTTTCTTTGCCTTTAGCCTATCATCCGTGTGGCATACTGTGAACTTGGAGGGGTATTATTTATATTGTAGTTCCATTCCAACAACAAAAGCCAGGCATGTAAAAGATAGTACTGTCACTAGTCATTAATAACTCCTGCCATCTTAATCCATTGTGAGCAGGGGCACACTTACACGCCTTGGGATGAGTACCCATTGTGACAGTTTGGTTGTTTGACGTCAACCCAAGAATATTCATGGCTTAGACAACAGTCACTAAAAAATTGCAGGTGTTTGCACACAAAAAGAACATTGCATGGCCAATTGTGCACTCGTATGAGTCAATCTGACAAGAATAGACTAATTTGTCACCTGCCTAAAACTTTCTAAAACAAATCATGAGACGAAACTAAAAGAAAACGTGTTCACGAATTCAAAACGAGCACCTCTGAATGGCAATGAAGGTGCATGTATTTCCTCTTGCAATGTACACCCCCCATGTCAATAACCCAGGAGACAATGAATGTCAGCGTATTAGAGGCATTTGTTTGGAGTTGTTTATATCAGTGTTGACAGTGGTGGGCGTGGCAGAGATAAATAGATCCCGGGCGAGTATACAGTGTGCAGGTGGCTGGGTTAGGAGATAAGGATATGTGAGTAACAGGGTTAGCTGGCACGTTGACATTCTCGTACGTTTTCTGATGCCATACGTCTGTGATGAAAGTATACATTCTTCAACAACAATTTCAGGCAGTTTGTATTACTATAGACTCTGTGTCGTGCGGTGTTTAAGCACAATACTATTTCCGTGTGGTCTATGTTACCGAGGGTGCGACATTGGAAGCCGATGGAACAGCCGATAGTAGTAGAATGTATATATTTAAATCAACTAACACTTGAAACGACTTCAATGTTTAGGAGCGGTTTCCTTTTCCTATACTATACAATTCCATAATGTTGTCATATCCATTGATTCAATGGTATGTGAACGAATCTTGAAAGCGGCTCTAAATTACCTATTATTTTATTTGTATTGATAATAATAAATACAAATACATGATATGTAGTCAATAACTTTGTTTTGAGCTTATGTTACACGTCATCATGTGGCATTTATATATTTGTTCTTACTGGAAAATATACCTCTCAGTTTAACGCCATTATTGTGCCAATGCCAGTGTTGTCCTTATCGATAGGAGTAATCTGCACATATTATACTAGCATAGTATAGTCTAAATTGAGATACCGTAAACAGGTTTCCATTCACCGTAGACGATATCTGCTACGTCCAATTAAAATAGGTATATATGTATGAGAGTACGTACTGTGGATACACGTTAAAGTGACCTTTATCTTAAAATTCAACTTAAAACGCCATATTTACTGCATATTTCGTCACCTAATTGTGTTGGTCATGTAATATTTGACAGGCTTTCACAAGTTAAAGTGCAAGTTAGAATGTGTAGAAAAGGGAGTTCGCGAGAAAAGTGTGCAAAGTACTAGGAGAAAACAGTATTAAGTTGGTTTGCATTCAGTAGTTTGCTGTAAAAAAAAGCAGGTTCAACTTGAAAATTAAATACGAAATTGGTTCATCTTCTCCCTTCAACTTCAACGCCACGATAAAGATGAAGGGACAAGATGAAGTAATTTCGCATTATAATTTTCAAGTTGGACCTGATATGTGTAAGTTGGTGTAATCTAACGAACTAAAACTCTCAACTTTCTCTGGATGGGTTTAGAGTATCAGCTATTTAAAGCATACCATAGAAACTGTCTGAAATCGTGTATGCAAAACGATAATGTTAGTTTCATTGCCTAAACTAATCTGTTTACAATAGTTATTCCCATTGTAGTTAATGCGGTACAGAGAAACGGTCATAACTAGCAGCATCGTCCATTCAAGTTACTAATAAAATAGTTGCTGATATTGGAGAAATTATTTCACTTAACAACATCACATTCTATAACCCTGGTGGGAGGACGGCATGTGTCCGCGCACATTACTCCGGGGTGTTAATGAAATCTACAACCAGAATGTGACTCATTTGCCCCGTATTGGGACTAAATTCGGTTACACGTCTAAAGAAAACAATTCATCAACCATAGTCGAAATTGTACGTCTTTGACAGTCTAGCGTCAACGAGTTAACTCACAGCTGTACTTCGGCAATGCACGTGCGCGTTTAGAACAACGCACGTGGAACCAGTTTACGGAGACCACGTGATGAAATTGACAAAAGATGATATAATGGCGCGTCATTGTTTTGAAGCGCAAGAAAAGTAATTAATTGATTTCTACAAACCCCATAACTTTCCTTCCCCGTCCTGTCAGAGTGGAGAGCCTTTCATGTTGGTGAAATAAATGTGTCTGCTTGGGACCAGTTTGGGGGCCACTGACATGGAAACTCATTCGGCGTGGAAAACTTTCGACCCCTGCCGAAAAATACGAGACAAGAGTCTACGAAGTCGTAGATCGCGCATACCTCACGTGGATTGTGTCTATTCTTTGGCCGAACGCAGTCAAAGGACAGAAGAGTACGTTTCTTATCTTTCCCGTTTGATATGTATCACCGAAATTAAGGGGCTTCCAAAGATTTGGAAATTAATTGTAATGACCCTGGAGCTGAAAGAATCGTCGGAAGGTTTGGCATGTCGCTGCCTATTAGTTTCGTTATCTCCAATGTCGTCACTGTGTATGTTAAAATCACAAACAATTGAGAATTGACATTGCAACATTATAGCAACACATTTTGATGTTTTTAGAGCAAGATGACAACATATACGACAGTTTTCGAAGATTTCCATTCCAAGCAATGTTATTAGATGGTGTGCTTTAATAACTTAAACGACCGTGCCCATAAACGATATATTAATTCACCTAAAGTATAGATTTCTATTATTATCAACTTCATCATTATTTGTAAACAAAAAATAGAAACAAAGTTGCTAATAATCGGAAAATAGTACAGTATGGACATGTAAAATTATGTCGAGAATAGAGCAAGAAAACAACGACAACACATTGGGTACAGTTACAGTAATATAAATCGGATTCCAGTGTTGTGCAAATGTCGCAGTTTTTTTTTATCAAAGAAAATTAAGGAGATACACGCATGCGAAAGCACTAAATAAAACACCTACATGTATTACACTTTGTAACAATGAATGTGGACAATGAACAGTTTATAATTAATCCGTGCTCACATCTAAAATATCGCACATGATATTACATGTTCCAATGTTATACAAGTTATCGGTTACAAACTACTACCAATTAATGTCGTAGTCAACATATTATTTTACCGAAGAAGAATAACAAATAAAATTGTAAAATAAATATATATAAATATTGTTTTTAGAAAACCTGAAATGTGCCATTGTATGCGTGTACTACTCATGTATACAGTGATTACACTTGTATGCTATTTAAGCACGTGTCTTGCATTTCTGTATCTTCTTAGTTTGCATTTATGGCTTCAGTAAATGAAAATGTGATACCAGTCACAGCATAAATCAGACATGCGATAAGGACACTGTGCCATTGAGTTATGGCCAAATCCTATAATATATAGCACAATGTGCTAAAGCATGACTAGTACTCAAGTGGTGTATAAGGTGCATTACAATAGCTGAACACGTCACTTCCGGTTATAGATTTACTTACTGAGCAGAGTGTACTGGTCTTAGTGTTAATGGCTCCATTTGATGACAAGAGCTACTGTTCTCCACGAATAAAGACGTAACTGTTCTAGGAGGATATTTTGAATAGGAGTATGTGGGTGAGGAAAGGGTGTGATATGTACTATGTGACAACACAGCCAATCACAATGAATTGGGTATTGATGGCACAAACAAATACAATAATTAATATTGATTGAATAATATTGGTTAATTTGTAGTATGGATGTTGAAACTTGTGATAAGAAAATACTTCCCAGAGAGGGAGAGAGAGAGAGAGAGAGAGAGAGAGAGAGAGAGAGAGAGAGAGAGAGAGAGAGAGAGAGAGAGAGA
>JAUTBQ010154509.1:0-13504 GCA_032361185.1 Lepetodrilus ovalis | reverse complement strand
TGAATCTATGTCTAAAACTTCAGACCAATCAAACATAGAAAACTTTGTCAAAATGTGTCGCAAAGTTAGCGTTTTGCGGACTTAAGTCGTAAGCTGTTTATAGGATACCGCCCCAGGGATATTACTTAAATGCTGTTGCACGACGCTCTTGTAGGCTACAACTATTTTAAGGTCAACGCATTTTATTGTGGCGGGAGCCCAGTTACAACTATTGTAGCGCTACAAGGGCGTGGCGCAACAGGCCCAAGGTCTACTACTGTCTACTACTGTACTAACATGATGCGTGTATGGTAATAGTCTTCATTTGGTTTTCAGAACATACATGACTCAAATTGTCCAAAGACGAGAACGTGTCCGTGTGTTGTAAAAGCAAGGGTGTGCTTCAAGTCAGAACACTGTTCAAGTCTAGGTATGTTTACATTGGAACGTGTCGAATCCCCGGGAGCGCTCGTCTGTGTTCATAGCCAATTGTTCACATGTCGCACTGACGTGTCGATGAAGCCTACTGGAACGACCACATCCTTTCAGATCTGAGTTCCGTAGTGTATTCAATCATATCTCACCTCCACCGGATACGGAACTATGGGCGTGTCCGAAATTGACCATATCGGCAGGAATCATGACTTCACGTGCAATGCTGACCATTGCGGTGTTCATCCACTTGTCCACTACTAATGCCCAGGGCGGAAAACGTCTGGTGCGGACAGTGGACACATTACAATGTACTTATTCATCACAATGCCGTAAACCTAGTGTATATATAGATGTGCTGAGGTCTTTCACAATGTGTAGATTTTCTATATTTTATACCAGGATCATTGTCTGATTGCGTGTATATATGTGAATTATTCCTCTGTGATACAAGGACTATGCGGGCGTGTGTGTTTTGGAGAAGAAAATATAGATCTAGATTTATTCATATTTTTATTTAGCCATATTATAATTGCATATTTTTAAGATTTGATATCTCCTTCTTGAAGAAAGTTTCCTGCATTTTTCTAATATACAGTATTAATAGTAATACGCATTGCATAAGTACAAAGTAAATACGTGATCTAGAATGTACCTTGCAGATGCACATATTACATACCGGTATGCTATCTGCGATCTTACATGTATAGTACAGACAAATGAACTAGATACATGTAGGATTTCTAGATAATATCATGTCATCTATATAAGTACATATTTAATAGGTTATTTATATTAGTGTGTACAATAACGTCAATATATAGACCTTCAAAGAAATTTAGAATGTATTCAATCGTATTAGGCTTACTACTTAGAGTATTAAATATGAATGTCTGTTTGCTATTTCAGATATGTTTCAATTTTCTTATCGTGATATTATTTCCACTATTGTGATTATTGCTATATTCGTGGTTCAGGTACCCATGGACTACGACATCCTCTGGAATCCATGACCAGTGTCTCCTGAAAGTGTCGTCCTGGTCAAACACCGTCATGTCATTTCTGTCTTGGTCCTACGAAGTCAGGATAGACAATCATTAGAAATGTCATAGATTGAATCAATATGACCAGTCCGCGTTGACTTCACTTTGTTAATAATATAACGCAACATGATGTACGAAAAGACGAATTGACCTCTTACCAGATTTATTATTTATATACAATATTAGATATTGATAGGATGCGCTGTCTCTACCGTGGTAATACAGTTATCATTGTTGGTGACCAGTCAGTGCTCGTAGGTTACTGCAACATTCATCGCTACTGATGTTGTGGGGTTCCTCCTGCTCTAAACTGACAAGCCGTGATCTAAGTGAAAGCATTTTGAAAGCGGCTGTAAACTCAAATTAATTTCTTTTAGATAGTATTGCTGTCTTATCAGTAAGGGATTCCAGATAAGGGAAGGGCCTGGGCTAGATAGATGGAGTACGAGTGAACACTTGGTCTGGATTTCGAGGATGCTGCCACGTCCGCACAAGAGTAATGACACCGTCACTGCACCGGACTACATAACGTCCCAGTGGGGATGAGATACACCACATTGTTGTATCAGTCGCGTTGTTGATGCCATCGCTGTCATGTACGAAACGTCGTAACTCTTAAGGCACCCGTATCTCCAAATTTAGCAATGGTGTAGTCAATGGCGTAGGTCAAGGTTGGAGTTACTTAACAGTTACGACGTCTCGTACAGGACAGACCATGTATAGTATGTACCTATTGGATGCGTCACAGTTTCATAGCTTTTATTTGTCGACATTCATCCATAGTTATATCACATGCAATTTGATACATATTGATCGTGTAAATAAGAAATGTGATTCATCTATGAGTATTAACATAATTATGTGTAGTCATTGTGTTCATCGTATTTTGTCTTTTATCGCGGTTTGCGGCAAACCAGCATGTATTGCTGGATGCAAACGTTATCACCTGCGAAGATTTCCCCGTGTGCATGTCTCTGCTAGAGACGTTGCAACACTCCCAGACGGGATTGGATACAGCTGGACTTCAGAAAGAAACTTCGATAATATAATTTAGATGTGCGTGTTTCCTGCCTTCAAGTTCTCACGTCAATACTAAAAGAGTTATTTCTGGAACCGCGACCACAAATGAACCTCAACACTATCCCCTTAGCGTCAAAAGCACACCTGGGTGATAATAAAATACTATAAGTATCGAATTTATTTACAGTGCCAGGAACTTCTTAATGTACTCGGCAACTGACACGTCTAGCCATTATAGTTACGGCGCGAAAAAAAGACGTGTCATTTCTCCTGACCTAGAAGCCTCTCTAGGGAACTGCTACATCCGTCTTATGACCTTGACATATCTAATCCTATGACCTTGTTGACACTAACCCAGACCTCCTTTACACCTTATTATTTCAAGCTCATTGATATCTGAACTCAGCTTATAAGGGTATATTAGTATCCTGTTGATGACTTATACTATATGTACGTCTCTGGATGACCTTTCTTACACCATTTGTTATCTTCTCGTGCGCCACCATCGCAACATCCACCCGACCTTAGGAGCTGCTGCGCAGGTTTAGATCAGCTACACGCAAAGATAACATACACCTCTTCATACCTACCCGACACTTGTTCTTGACACATTATGTCCCCTCGTAACGTATTCACTGGGCAGCTGTATCGATATTATGATCTCCAAAATATATCTCAGGATCTCCTAAATACATCTCAGGATCTCCTACATAATATAAAGACTCCATATACCTTTTAGGGTGAAACTAAATGCAATCGTTATTATTTTTTTTTAATATAGTTTATTCCATTCGGAAAAGGTACAACGCGTGTGATCCATTGCGTATTTGCAAGAACATTTTAACATAATTATAGTGCTAACGGCAGGAAGTTATTTACTCTACAGAAATAAGAAATGACGACAATAGACGTATATACATTTACTATTCTGACGTTGACTTTGCGTTACATATGATTGTTCCAATAACATTAACAACATTTCTTATTCTAGTCTCCGTGGTATTTGAACATGTGTGCCATAGCTGAAATTACAGAACTTCTGAAACAAATAATAAGAGCATATTATTGTGTCCATCTTTGCCAACATTACATTTGGGTATTGTCAAGTCTCTAATACAAGGTTGTCAAGGCTGTAACTGAGTAGGAATATCTAAATGTTCTGTGTGTAATATGTGACCCTAGTACCATGTCTAAACATGAAACATGCTATGCATCTATCAGAATAATGGCATTATATTTGACACCTGAATATCCACGAACAAACAAGAGTAAATACGCAAAGAGGGTGCAACCCTCTAATATTGCAAGTCATAATTAACTCATGGACATGATTGGCATAGGAAGTGATCCTGCAGAATGAGTTATAGACAATGATTCCCCCGCGATATGGGTTTAACATGGCCTAGGTTGATCAATGAAGAGCTAACGCTGCCAAATACAAGAAGGTGGTGTCGTGAACTGTAAAATAGGGATCGGAGACAATATGTATTATGCAGCGTTTCCATTCTCCATAGAGTTTTGAATATTTATTAGTATCTAATTCAATATAACTAATTGATGGTATTGATGTTGGTTGGCTTAACCATGATTTAAAAGATGTACAGTTAACGCATACAGTTAGAGAGGTCAGTGAAATATGACCGTGAATAAAGTGTTGAATGAACGGTTGCATCAGTCAAATGTCAAATCGACAAAGAACGTACTGAATGGCATAACCTTAAATAAAGCATCTACCTGATCGTTCACACCTTGGCGCTGAACTGGAGTCATCAATTACTTAGACCTTGGCAAGGAGGAGTGGATTAGGAACCCGTCGCGCGGATCTCGGGTAATTGCATCCTACAGCACGGTCTGTAGCGTCGATATATAGGACCTTCTGATGAAGCAGCATTACCCCTGGTGCCAGCTACCTGTCTGAGACGACCACGAGGAGGTGCTGAAGGTACTGGTATACTCACATTTACAAGGAGGCGACTCTGTACGAGCGGCAAGCACTCACCTTATCGTACTACTTTCTGGTTTTGGTTTCGTTGGACTGTTCTATAAGAAAAATTCTGATGCAATACTGTCGAGGCGTACCTCACATTTTCCACATTTGGGCTTTGATATTCTGAAACTTAACGTCCAATTGAATTCTTCAATTCATAGAAAGACGGATACATCGTCTTAAATGCAATTCTTCAATTTACTAGCACGACTGAGGTGTCGTCTACGTCTTCGACGATATCATGCTATGTCATAGGAAGTGATATATCCTCTTTATTTATATATTTCAATTTACTTGAAAGACTGATAGATCGTTTTCGCTGATACTCTGAAATGTGCTACAAAGACTGATGCTTCGTCTACGCGTGCAATGAAATGTCCTAGAAAGCATTAGATCGTCATCACTGCTAGTCGTCAATGTAGTATAAATACTAATGTGGCCTGCCATCTACAGCCATGCCAGTTAATGTGCGTGTTCTTTGAGGTATTGCGAGGACGAGTTACGAACTTACACCGTGTTAAGAAAACAGGACTTCAATGAGAAGGTGACATCGTGGGTTCAAGGTTATCTTCGTATAGCACTGCATTGTAAACACCTCTTCCCCGTGCACCATCAAACTTTGATAGAGCGTGTTCGGTCTGGCCGTCGATGTTCGTCAACCGTGAACTTAATTATCACTTGTAGATACCTACATGATTAATAGACAAGTATAGCACATACCGCTACTGGCGGAAGTCATGTGTGTTGTGTCAGTAGCGTGTACATAACTGTGGGTGTCGTCTTGTAGAACAATCAAAGATCGGGTGTTCCTTCGGGAATATTCTCTGTTTCCTCTTCATGAGTAGTCCGCCTCCACACTATGTAACGTATTGCAGACTACCCGAAGTTCCAATTTCAACAACATTGGTTAAAGCATGGCCATCAGACATACATAGTGCTACAGCAGTTGGGTAGACCTGTAGACGCCATTGCCAATGTCGGAACAGCATGTACATGGGAACCAGATTGGCGAACATCTCGAGAGAATATGACATCTTAAATCGTGTTTCAAATTAATTTTGCTAACAACTACAGCATGAACATATTGGAAATTCTATGTTAGTATTGACCATTATCGAATATGACATCTTAATGGAATATTTATCTCGCAATGACCATTCTGTAAGATGTAAAAACAGACTTGCACACAGCACACTTTTCTATCAATTGGAGACACCAACATGCTGTCTCCGCTCTTACAATAACAATCCAAACCACAGGGAAGAGAGTCTTCGAGTCATGAATAATTGACAAGCGGTTATTAAGGTAATTACCGCAAAACACACATCCTGACCGGCATCCCCGAGTCGAGTCTCACCCCATGCCGATGTCAGTTAACGTGTGATTTATTTATGAGGTGGAAACGAGTTGAGAACTACTGGAAACGTACTGGTTCGCAACTCCAAAGCAAAACATATCCTTAAAACAGTTGTCAATCGAAACGCAGTGACTGCGGAACCACAATGGTATTAATGTTTTAAAGCATGTTATCCTCAAACGGAATCGGGGAAGGGACTGTTGTATCATCTTTGATCGATGAGTCTGCGGAATGCGATCTACACTCCGATGCAGTTGGCTGTTGTGTTGTTATCGTCTTCTAGTAACGAAATCCATGTCTAGTTAATGTTGATAATAGCAGTCTGAGATTGAGTTGGAGGAGGTCATCGCATTCTTCTGGCAGAGAAATCTCCATCATTGCTAAACTGTGGAAATGAACGTTGGAATGAGTAAAGATACATCAGAGAGATACTGCACAGAACACATAGATACAGAATAACTAACTACTCACAGCAAGGATATCAAAGGAGGACATTTGTGCGGCAGGATGCACAGATAAAAGGAACTGTATCTCATTGCTGTATTAGCTTACATTTGTTTACTTTACTGCCTCCATTACCAGGTCTTTAGGAAATAATTTCCAAATAAATTTAAGAGTAAAAGGGAAATGATTGTGTTCACAGACGTATTCATTCATTCTTTTAACGGCCTCCTCTACCAGTGGCACACACACACACACACACACACACACACACACACACACACACACACACACACACACACACACACACACACACACACAATAGTACGTGTACTAGTATTCTCAATAACAGACAAAGAGACAACGAATTTATCCTAAAAGAAAACCAGAAACGGTAGTAGAAGAGATGCAACATCATATTATATAATATACAATACGAACGGATGAAAATAACTAGGGGTATACTCGTGCATTTACAGTTCGATAAATATATATTTCAGAGAAAAAAAAACCCAGATATATCTTTACGTTATTTCCTAAGATTTGAATTTAAGAGTCGATACAGTTTTGGAATATTTTAAAAACTATAGGACTTATCAGCAAAATAATGTTTCTCTGGAGAAATAAACATTTGCATCTGAAGATATTATGAATGTCCATACATGATACTGAAAGGACGATTACTGAAAAGATGTATTTTACTACGATTGTCACACTATTATATTATTATATATAATATTATACAATAGCATGAGCATATTGTGACAACCGTAGTAAAATGCATCTTTTCAGTATAGCACATATAAACCATCCCAGTTATAATCATACTCCAAGGTATTAGTACGCGTTGTGTGTGTGTGTTGGTGCATTATCACGGGCCACTTCTACACATCCCATCAACACGGCCACGTGGTGAGTGGGCCTGGTGGGCCATATAACCATTCATATATTCCTGTATCCTCATTATCTGCAGAGTTTGCCATATCTCACTTCTGCTGTGAAGATCGATGGATAACGAGGCTAACTAAAGCAAGGAACTGACCACACATGTCTAGATAGCCATTGATGCTCTGGTCCGCTTGACCTGACCGTGAACCTGTGGATAACATCTCGTATTCATTATCTTGCAGGAGCAGTTTCCTGTCGTAGGGTTTCTTTAACAGTAAATAGCAGGTTTAATTATGAATTGCAATCTTTTATTAGAAAATTAATCTGTTAAGAAGCCATCACCTGGAATTATTGTTAAATTTCGCTTGCATGAATGGGAAACCAAATGGCCATGGCATCGGCAGATTGCTGTGATCATGATCATCACTATAACACATGGTCGATTAATGACCAAATTCCTATGAATTCTAAGAATACCCATACCTTTAAGTATGCAATAACTGAATCATCAAACGTACTACACCGTGTACAACTCAAACTACTGACACGACATTGACCTTGACACAAGTTCATAAGTGTATTTACTTGCTCATAGAATACACGAATATGTGTTAGCTGTCCGATTTCATTTGAGATTAAAGCTCACAGACAACACTGGTGTTCATTTGGAAATTGCCATTACCGTCTTGGCTTGTAGGCATCAAACAACAACATAGCTGACACTGGATATACCGTTCTGAATTCTGAAGATCAAAACTTGACAACATTGTCTATTATTCATCTGAACGAAGTAAAGAGGTTGACGATAAATCCAATCCTGTTTTAATCTCAAATGATAAGTGTGAAGTTGTAACCGCAACACATGATTCGTAGAGGGAGGTCACGTAAAGCCGTTTGGTCCAACCCCTCTCTGATCCCGCTCGATGGCAGTCATGTTAAGATAGAACACTAGACGTGAAACTGTGGGTGTGGAATTTAAACACAATTCTGTTGAGAACTACCAGATAGGGTTACAGCCTGACCCATAATTAGAGATATGTTCTTCTGAAAACCCTGCCCACATTAGCGTGGACATATCGATCCGTGAGGATGGATTTCAGCTAGAGGCTTCATCCAGCCTGTTATCACTCAACAAGAATCACAGCATCATTCGGAAGGGCAATTGGTGTTATTCACTTAAGCCCCGCACTCTCCTGTGCATATTTTATGAAGCTCCTAATCAAAATCCTTCGTTTTGGTCGCTTAACCGTTAAAGCGGTGATCTCATTAAGATAATATTTTCTTCTAGACAAATATGTCCGGTGCGAAATGAAGAGTACATCGTGTGGAGTCTCCATAATTGTGTATGCTTCGATACACTACAAACAACGAGCCTGACTTCTCGACAAATTAGTATTTGTACTTACTTTAGAAGGACTGCTATTATTAAACTATATATACCACAGATAAAAGCTGTTGCTTTCGAATTGTATTTGACGTTGAAATCAATCCCTATTTGCGGTTAGCGCACTCTGATACTTTTTGATATACCGTGCACACCACCACCCTGCCTAACTCTGACAGCGACAGGAAACCGATGGATTCGATATGTCTGTTCACGGTAGAACAGCATTGCTACCAATAGGCACGTACACGACTTCTCAGACTGCCTTTGTACGGAACAATACCTGTCGTTGTGTTGGCCTCTATTGAGACGTCAATGCCATTATTTAAGTGTGCGCTCGGTTGTGTGCCAGTGTTGTCTCCGGGTTAATAGTGTTGTCTTAGCTGCAATCGTGCCGTGTAATTTTCTTCCGATGACATGTACATTATATCCGTGATGTATGTGACGTATTGCAAGTCAAATAGGCCAATACATCAGGTGTTGAAAGCCCTCGGGAACCCAGAGAACAGGCTGAGACTATGTCCGTTGTATTCTATGGGGTTTCTTGGTGTGTCGACACGTTGAACATCTCGACAAATTGCTGCGGTAAACCTACGGAAGTTGATATGACCTTCCATAAGAACACGTCCTGGCTTCGATTCATTAGTCTGTTGGTATAGAGCAGGCTATTGTTGAGATATTGACACATAGAACAATATGGCATTCTCCAAACTCTTCTCCAAGGAACGCCAATGGTCATTGACATTCAAACCAATGTTTCATTCTGCATTGTTGTTTTGGAGAGCCGGATTTCGCATTAGACAACATAAAATAAATGTGGACTGGAAGTCATACCAGAGGGTGCGACATCTTATCAATCGTAGACAACAGTAGGTTAGGGACGCCCTTTCTCTTATCTGTCATCCCTGATGCTTCTGTACTATACATGTCTCGTGAAGCCTACAGCACAGTTGCTGTTGGTTCTGGTCTCACTGTCATGCAAATTTAACGACTATCACTGAAATAGAATGTATAATAGACTGTCTATACTTAATTCACTCATTCACTGTCATATTATCCAATGCATGTGCATGCATCTTGATAATGAAGATTAAATGATATAAGATTCATGACTGTCGATGTATAACATGCATGCATGTAAAGCGGACCTATTTCAATTATAGATGTAAATTACGCATCCAAATGCATGTCGAATAATAATCTATATTCTAAATGCCAGTTTCATTAAAATCAGTTCGATATTTGCGAGATGTATCACCCAGACAATAAATGTCGATTAGACTGAATGATTTTATGTCCAATTTCCAATTCCTGACAATATATGAATACAACGGTGTCTTGAGATGCATATTAACTGCGTTTTTTGGTGGGATTTTTTTTTGCGATTGCCATGGTCACAGAACGCATTAGGACGGCAAGTCGCGTCTGGACACGGTGGAGCCACAGCTAGTTGAGTGATGGTGCGTCTGCCAGTAGGCCAGTAGTGTTAGAAGGGAGAGGTAAGACTTTAACTACTTGTATTGTACATACATTCTTGTCCACAGTAGGTTGAAGCAATGCTAGGAGTATTGTCCACGTGTCAATGTTTGATAAATGACTGAGATGTAATGGTGCCAGTCACAGAGCAATAAATACAGTGCAGTACATGAAAACCATAAATTACCATAACCCACAACAACACATCGTAAGTAGCCTGCTTGATTCCTGATTCTTCCTTTATGACCCGACTTTCTCTTTATATTTATGTATTAATCTATGCATTGTGTTCACTTCTTAGATGAAAAACGATTTTTGTATATGTGTATTAAAATGGTTACCTTTATTCAGTTATTGTGTATATTCCCTGAATCTTTCAGTGAATAATTATATTATCTGGTCGAAAACGTTCTTGTAATTCAATACTACTGTAAATACTATACAAGTTTGGAATGACCTGCAGTGTGACGCCTATTTGGTAGATAATCTCTGAAAATACTTCATAGAACGAAAACAAATACCCAATTTCATGAATGTGTACGACCTAGCCAAGTACACTTTATTTACCGAGATATTCTGTCTCAAAGGATGTGATGTCATACCAAACTAAAAAATAGAGTATACATGTATATACAATTACAATACATATTGTAGGTGCATATCAATCCGACACCATCCAGATATTTAGCTATTTCATTCAGTTCTCCAATGCGTAAGGATTGCCTAGTTTACACTGCTAAAAGTGACTAAAAGAGGATATGTATTTCAACATAATACTATTTGTAGAAATGGACAGGATCGTTTGAGAACTCCATTACGACGATTAGTATACTTGAACACACGTTCTTATCAATTGTAAATTATCTTTTAAGGCTAGAACTAATTCCATATATTAACTCGACTGATTTCCGAGCGGCTATCAGTAATGGGCTAGACTAAGCTGTTAACGACGTTCCTGTTATCATTACTAATTTTATACTCGATGTCATTCGAAGGTCAAGTGCACACCTGATTGGTTGAATGCAGCACTTTGAGACATTCGTAGAACTTAAACGGGTGTTGAACACTTTAAAACTGGCATTGAAGTAATTCGTGAAATGGAAACACCTGTTTACAAGTGTCGTGAAAGCAATGTTTGATTTCAATATTTATATAATTTATAAGCTTGATCTCTCGTGCTGTGTCATATTCCGTAGACGTTGGTCATGTATACCGGAAGACTCCACAAATAAATATCAATTTCAAAATAAAACACAACATCATTACATCGTTTTCAGCAACTGTGGCACCATGACCGCTATAAACAGCGGTTTACGGTGCCAATGTGGATGAACATACTACAAAGCGAGTTGCATGCACACCTAGTAGATGTGACAGGTTTCAAGACATAAATACCGATTTGAATATATAGTTTTGTGACATTAATTTCAAAATAGGTGTGTCTAACAGACTTACTAGTTATAGAAGCATAAAGCACTGTTGTTGTTTTCAAGTATTTAAACCTTGACAATGACCATATGGCCATTCTAATCTCCCTCTTGCTGCTCGAAGATATGCATTACATCGCAGTATTAGACTTGAACGCCCTGTCACGTATGATTTGCATAATGAATACATTTCCACCCACACGAAGACTCCCGACGTGTCGACTCTACCAGAATACCATTACTAGTGAGAATTATCAAAATAGATTACAACTTAATAGCTAAACAGGAAGCATGAATAATTCTGCAAGTTGCACGTCTGAGAAATCATCGTGCACAGTGCAAGCAAATGATCATGTTAAATGTTGGAGACTTTTTTTACGACTTACAGTGCACGTGTACTTATATTACAATAGTATATCCTTGGTATGTCACCGTGTTCTATTAAATAACATAAATATGTAATATAAAAATACATGGTTATTTCCGTTAGACTAATATTAGAATCGTTGTGAGCATAAATATCATCATGATCATGATTTTCTGATATGATGTATTGAAAATCACATCACAATACAAGGGTATGCTTTACCATATTGAATACAAATGATGCTATGGTTGACATTGTCTTATTAAATCATGGAATGAATACCCATCTTGCTAATCATGGAAATACAATATCCATTCTCTTTATGATAAATCACGTTAATTGGCCGTTGAATATCTCATGATCGCGTGATATTTACTGACGGAGGCGATGAGGATTACTCAATTTCTTTCTAAGCCTGCCTGCGACTCGGCGAAATCTAATCTAACAGTCCTGCTAACGCGTCCTCTTCACGTCCTCTAGTTTAAGGCAGCAGAACGTCGTTCTAATCGGGTTAGCCGGAACAACGGCTTTTGGCTCAAGAAAAATCTATAAAAGTTTCCAGAAGTTGACAAATAAAAACGAGTAAAAACATCACTACTGCCATCAATGTTATAACGTTGTGAATACATAGCGAACCCTACGCCAAGGAGAATATACTGGTCGATACACTCATCACAAGCAATCTTGTTTCTTGGTGATATATTCGCGGAATATCGTCAATGATAAGAGAAGGTAGTCACAGCTTTCATGATTTGTAAATATGATTAGATTCTGCCCTGTTTTTTTTTTATTTGAAACAAATGAAAACTATCCTTACTGAGATTCCGGTCACGTGGTATCATTTGTTAAAAACAATATAAATACGTGATTGAAGAGTAGTGATATGTAGTTACTACGCTGGTTGAATTTGAATTACAATGGTCGCCCTTGTGTCCTTGACATCGTACCGCCTCCTTGTCAATTAGTTGACGTGATCAGGAACTTACTAAACTACAAAATTAATTAACATACTGATATTGCAAACTGATATTGCATTCATGGCGTTGATGACCGGGAATGTCACGTGACTATGAACCACATTGGATCACGACACGTGAAAATGTGCTTTTATTGCCTTTTAAGCATATAAATATATTAATACAGCAATTCTAGATCAAGTTGGTATTCGTACGTTACACTCCAACATAACGATCAAGAATTTGAACCTGTCAAGTATTTGAAAAATATTATATTTTAAGATAAAAGGTGGCATGGATTATTTTAATCAGTTTTGAAGACCCAATCTGAAGTACTTTCTATATCATATCCTTAAATGGCCTCTGTATCGCACTACCAGTTTGTAGTCAATACCAACGTTTTTTTAGCGATAGAAAAGTAGTGCTACATAATGAAAGATGTCAAAATGTTTAAATCTTCATATTATATCCACTTCTTGTTTATGTGGTTTCATTTGACGTTACTTCATTGGTGTAATATTAAATCAACTGATTCAATCAGATAGGGTAGCATTTTGAAATGAGGAAATAAACCAATACACATAATTATTCAGAACATAACATGTAAACTCACAGTACATGCACGCGGACACACAGACACACACACATGGACACACACACATGGACACACACACACACACACACACACACGAACACACACACACACACACACACACACACATGGACACACACACACACATGGACACA
>JAUTBQ010154498.1:0-13511 GCA_032361185.1 Lepetodrilus ovalis | reverse complement strand
TGCCTACCGTACAGTGGTAGAAAGGTTTTTGGAAGTACAAACATGATTATATGTATGTCAAGTGAATGTACTTTGTACTTTGTAGTTGTAGCTAAGAACTAGTCAAAAACAGCCATAAATATCTGTGAAAGTATGCCTTAAAAGGCATACAATAACAGATTTCAATGAGAACTACAGCATCATATCTGCCTTTAATGCTAAATGCTGTTATAGTGGTTAGACGATGATTACCTAAACATATTCTGTATTTGAAGATTTATCGATTCTACATGCTATACCCATAATAATAATAATAATAATAATAATAATAATACTATAATAATAATTCTTTAAAAATAATAATAATATGAACATGAATAATATAAATAGTAATCATGATTAGTAAATTAGGACGACGACAACGATAACGATGACAACGACGACGATGATGATGGCGGTGATGAGTTGGTACCGCTTATATCCGTCCTGTGAAATAATCTTGACTGGATCTCAATATTTTATTATAGATCTAGGCTAAAAAATTGTCTATCGGATTTTCAATATTATTATAAGGAATACCAGGAACTGTGTCACTGGCATTCGCAGACCAAGTTATTGGTACAGATATGAACCGTGAACGTTCCAAGCATGCTACTGTATATCTGTGCTGCTATTTATGCGTATCTTTGGCATAGATTATACTCCCGGCGTAGAGCGAGCACGGCGAATAACCGATCAACGTATCCCGCGCGTGTGTGAAGACGTACGGTTAAGTCGGCATATATCACAGCACAGATAACATAGCTGTAAACTAGCAAATAAATATAATTCTCCTTGCCAGTTCTAAGAATACCGGTACCTCTCTTTTCTTGATGCGAGATTAAAAAGAAAACACACCAAAAAAAGAAAAAAAAAGAAAAAGAAAGGGTTGTGCGTTCGGCCATCTTTTAAAAAGAATCGAGGTAATTTACTGGTGCTCGCTCATTATTCGTTTCGTTAATTTTATGTATGTTTTTATTGTTTGATGTTAAACTGTTGTCTGGATAAGTGACATGCACAAACATTACGTTCGTTGAAATAACATCTCGCCGTGAAATGGAATCCAACATGTGTATTGAATTACTCTGTGTGTCTGTCTCTCTCTCTCTCTCTCTCTCTCTCTCTCTCTCTCTCTCTCTCTCTCTCTCTCTCTCTCTCTCTCGTATGGAGAGTTGCCACTGTCACATACTTTTAATTTGAATTTACAATTATAGATGTTTAAGTTTCTTTTCTCTATTACATCCGTAGTGTTAGCTACAAATGTTTATACAACACATTCCTAAATGCAGACATTGGAATACATTATCAATCCAAGTTTAAATATTTGCTCGATTTCTTTCAAGTTAATGAACATCCAGTGTATATGAACATGATGCTTGGTTTATCAAGATAATCATTGTTTAGTTTAGGGTCGATGGCAAAAAGAATCGATTCATTATGAAAGAGTGCGCTGCCCTATGGATACTGATAACGTTATGAGCTTATCTCGAGGGTACGATTCCATGCGTTCGGGTCATCGACATGCACATTACTATCGGATGATGACCCGAATTCTGACATTAACATGCGCAGAAACCCCGGATGTTGCTAATCTGGGTCACACACTTTTCTCACCCAAATATTCCCATTCAAAATAGCCTCCTATTTCAGTTAAGCAAGTCTAGATTACTGGAGAACAAGAGGAAAAGAATTTCCGCAGCTCCTTTTATATAAATATAATACCAATCCATATTGTAGTATTATTTAAACTATTTACTTTAACTCTCTGAGACTATGGATAGTCTAGGATGTTGCCTACTCAGTCTATTACTCCAAAAGTACATTCTCTCTTTTTTTCTTCTCCACGACCAAAGTCTACAACAGTTAAATACATGTATTCTACGTTATGTCTTTCAAAGATAGCATGCCCCTCAAGGCGAGACCACAGGTTGAGGTTCAGTTGATGATAGCACTTGTAGCGTGGCAATACTTTTGATATCGTTGTACCCCACGTTGATATGTCTGATATATATTTACATGCGCACCTAAGGCGTAGAACGGGTTCATTAATTCTCTTTATTCCCAGGGAAAATAGAATGCCTTTAGATAGTCCATATGGCTTCAAAGTAGGAACTGTTTGTGATGAGCATGTTTTACGGCAATCGGAACATCCTTGAGTTATTTCCCCTTACTCCAGGTGTGAGTAGTTCCGAATGCGAGCCCAGTAGTAATACAAATGTATATTCCGAAAAAAAATTAGCTCCGATAACTCTATCTTTTAAAGGCCCTGTCACACTATAGCGTATGAGAGAAACGTATAAGTTGCGTATGAAAATTAATGAAATAATTTTCATACGCACAAGAAGCCCTTGGAGTACGCACACAATTTTTAAACATGCTTCAAAGTCATTTTCTACCTCGCGTATGCCAGCGTATGCCACCGTTCTTCAAACGTTTACAACGTATGCCAAACGTACACTGAGCGTATGTCAGCGTATACCAGCGTATGAGTGATATTTTTCATACGCTGACATACGCTAGTACGATACGCTACAGTTTAACAGGGCCTTTAACTGGTAGTAGTATTATTTCGGGGCACACCCTCATTGACCTTCAGACAATGACTTCCGGTCATGCGCCGTTTGTGTTGACATCACCGTCGCATAGTCCTCACAGTGTTTTGTCAGATGGAAAACCATGGATGGTTCCATCAACGTATCCAATTTTATGTTAAAACATGTTATTCCAACAAATCTGTGGATATTTTAATAATACATTGACCGTAGATGCCTTTATTAAGCGTTAATGGGTTTAATGGAAATGAAAACAGAAAAATAAAGTTAACTTAGTGCGACATGTTATATAAACGGTTTTTAAAATATTCTGGTTACAAGATTTCGTCGTGTGTTCTTTAAATACGTAAACTTTCACTTTGCGGTCAGTTTATTTGATATTATGTACACATTCTGTTTCTCTGACACAGTATGGTTGGTATAATTACCTATAGAGCATGCTGTTATTTTGAAAAGTGTCTGACAGTATAATTATGAATAAATGCTGTTTACCGGTATCTTAAACTATGTGGTTAGTATAATCATAACATATGCATGCTGTTCTTTGGAAACTGTGTGGTCAATATCATTGTTTATCATGCATGTGTAAATTGAAATGTTGTTAATTTGACACTTGTCCTTGTGAACTATCGATAGTTATAATTGTTCCATCTCCGCGGGGTAGGTGTAAACGAGGCTATTATTGTCGAACTTGCCAGTCGTGTAAACTATTCCATTCCGATGACTTTTCTGACCTGGTAGTTAGGATAGAATGTTTATTACGATCTAACGCCAAGAACGAGCAATACATCAAGCGGTCTTGTTAGGAATGTTGGAACACACGTAGAGAAGGTAGTATTGGACACGCATTGTATGAATACACTCAGTACTTATAAGTGTTCTAGGACCTGTTTCACGAATCGGTTCATACTGTAGTCCTCGCCTAAACAAGACCTCCCACCCTCTCCCCCCCACCCCCACCCCCAAAAGAAAATCCCCCCGCCCCGTCACCTCTCCCCTCACGTTCCACAGACGTACAGGAAGTTCCATCTATAGGAGTTACGACTCTCTTAGCGCTACGATCGGTCTATGGAGCGGGACCAGAACGTGTTATATGATTTTACTATAACAGGAAATTACGTCAGCCTCCAATGAAGTCCGGACTACAGCTACGATCCTTTCGTGAAACACGGACCTGGTAGTGGCACTTACGAATGATTTGCTTACAAAATAGCCACCTGATTGACAAGGAATAATTAAATACCTGGCAACATTTACATATATGTCAAGTAATTTGCTCATTGCTGCCATGTTCACAGTGCACACATGTAGGATATAATCGATGAAAACACGGTAAACTGCTCATATGGAACGATTGATAGCAGTTTGATTCTAATGGAGGTAAGACACTTAAAGGCATAATATCACAAATGTATGACTGTTTTGGGCTAGTTCTTAGCTACAACTGCAAAGCACATTCACTTGACATACATAACATCGTGTTTGTACTTCCAAAAAGCTTTCCACCGTTGTGCTTGATTTAGGTACCTTATTAATCGATTAAACATTAGCTTCGCGGTATATCTGTTCTTTTGATTATGGTATTCTCAGCAAGATATTGTATGTATTGTAACTTGTAAGTTTCCTGATTTTATTTCAATATACTTTATTGATTCAAATTCAACAGGTTTAGACAAAAGTGAGGCACATAATCGTAGTCCTCTTCTTGGAAGTTTTCTACCAAGTTTTGGAACTCGGGTTGAGGAATCTGGTGCCATTCTTCTTCGGCAGGATCCTTAAGAATATCTGTGGCATGTAGACGTTTGGAAATGCTTCATTGTTAAAATAATATAAATCTACTTGTATGTATCTAAAAATGTAATTGGCACTTAATAAAATTTGTTGAGTATATGTATGCATTCCCATTGGTGTGGCAGTGAAGGCATAATTCATAGACTATCAATAGTCTCAGAGGATGAAAGTAAATTGTTTTTAATAAAAATTTAATGATGTATAATATTTGTATCTGAAAGGAGCCCCTGAATTTCTTTAACCTCTGGCATGTTCCCCAGAAAATCTAGACTTGCTTTTGTCCATGGGAGATATTTGGAATAGAAGTGTTATGTTGAGAACAGGGTCTGTGAGACAGACTAGCATACTTTATTACAGATTAACATACGGTACCATGCTAAAGTTATTAAATCCATATGTATGTCGGTAACCTATATATTTACATTGGTATATGGCTCTAGTGACCACTATAAAACATATTTTAGGGCCATACATCTTTAGAAACAAGAACTCACGTTTTATGTGCATGTATATTTGATATGTACGATCTAGTACCTTCCTCGTTTTGTTGATGGTGTATCCTCGTACAAACTGTTTCCTGTGATATACTGTCCTGTTCCTGCTTCATATAGTGATGATAACTGTTGGGTCTGGGTCATATACCGTCAGAACAGTAAACACCGTTCTCTTTGATCATACAACGTATATTACTAATGCATGACATCCTCGGACCGGTGTATAAGTCAATGTACGACACCCTTGCCGTCTGTTCCATATGCAATGAATTAGTACCATTTCCATCAGCGGATATATAGTATATAATGTAGTATAATATCCCGGTGTGAATACACTGGGGTATACTAAAAATACCAACACCGTGGTGTTGTTTGAAATATCAACTCTTGAGTAGTAAAACAGATAAGATTTTCCAAGACGTTGGGCGTTTATGGGTCTGACAGTTGTTTATGCGCCGCCTCATTTCTACGGGCGTGTTTCCTTCCTTTTCTGACTTCTGTTCTATGTTACTTATCTACAGTTGGAAAATATATATGACGTTGTGTTACAAAGGGTAAATGTAACCTAAGCTGAATTTGATTAAGCCTGTTTACGTTTATCATGCCTTTCCACTGTTTAATATAATATAACAGCATTACATTTATTTCTTTATACGGTACCTCATCCCTCGTGTAGATGATTGTATATTTCCCCTGTTTTTGTTTTCTCGTGTACCACAATTTGGTGGTGTTCCGAGAATGAATACATCTGAATCTGTTAGTGTCGGTGTTTACATATTCAAGGTTATTTTGCGTACGGTTATATCGAAGCGTATAATACCGTATTGCAAGAACACGCTTGCAACGCCTGTGGGTATTTGCATTGCAGTAAACCTGCAAGCGTGAACTGGTATTGACGGACCAATAATGGTTTCCTATCGTTATCGCGTCGACAAGGTAACTTCCTTTGACCTTGATGCAAAGAAAAGTTTGTTGCAGTTAATGTTCAATGACTAAAACATAATGCATTTTTTTGCTATTAGATTAATTAACTTTGTTTGTATGTTTTGTTAAAACTATTATTTTTTAGCAAATCACGGGGTTTTTTTAAGTAATATTTATGATTTTGTTTTGTCTTGATAATAATATGTGTTAAAGCAGTAACGTCACGCATAATCCAGTTCAGCTCAATATTGAAGAGTATAGTATAAATAATTATGTTTATGTTTCAATTGTAAAACATTACGTATAGTAGTGACATCGCTTTCGTTCAATTTATAATAGTTATGACTGAATTGACTGTTGATGCTTGGTTATTCCAGTAATATTTATGATTATATTTTGTCTTGATAATAACATGCTTTAAAGCAGTAATATCACACATAATCCAGTTCAGCTCAATATTGAAGAGTATAGTTTATAATATGTCCATTGTAAAACATTACGTAGTAGTGACATCGCTTTTGTTCAATTTATAATATTTATGACTGAATTGACTGTTGATGCTTGGTTATTCCAGTTCTGTTAGATTAGAACAATATTTATTTGCGATAATGATCCCTACGTCTTTTCCATATGGCTATGTTTCCACGAAATGTTATATTACTTAGCCAATTGTCAGGGTTAATTGCAGTAGCAATCAAGACACATTTCCTCATATATCATGTCGCTATGTAGTGTGAAATCCACAGGGTGTTAATCCACTTTGCTTTATATAAAAGAATAGTATTCCGCTGGCTACGCACGATGTTAATGTCTTAATAAATAATATTGTTGTATTATTTATTCTCAATGGTTATCCACGATACTATGGATAATGTAGTAGAATAAAATTATTATCATATGCACATTTGTATTGCCCATATCAACGGTAGAAAGTGTGCTCATGGCGCTACGTCATTATGACCTCATTTTTCCATGATAATTTGGTATAATTTACATCATGAATACAGTACGATATATTGTAACTTGGATACATATTTACATATACAATTTATATGTAGATTAAGTTTGTATGAATGAAATATACGACTTAATACTCAAGCGACTTAATACAGAAGCGTTATAACGTCCCTGATTTAAATGATTGAAAAATAATAAAACTTGCTATGTTGATTATATGAGTACTAGAAATATGTGAAATATTAATGTCCAGCGTATGTTGTAATTCCAGAGTCCTGGGGCGGTATCCTATAAACAGCTGAGTTCTTTTTTAATTAATAATAATAATAGTAATAATGCGTATTCATAATGCGCTAAATCCATGCATACTGCTCGCTCATGGCGCTACAATGTGGGAATAACTATGTACAAAATTACTTGTAGATACTAGACAGTATGAAAACACTAGAATTTAAACATTGTAAGAGGTGCTATTGAAATGGGGTTTTAGTTTTGACTTGAAGATAGTAAAGTTGTTGGATTGCTTAACAGCACATGTCAGAGTGTTCCACAGAAGAGGTGCCGAATACGAGAATGATCTATAACCAAACGACTTAAGAGTGAAAGCTTGACTTAATTGACAACAAACACTTTAATTATCATTTTGACCAAGTTTTTTCTGTATTTGGCTTAGTCAAACTTTATCAAATCTAGGTCTAAAACTTCAGATGAATCCAATAAAGAAACTGAGTCAAAATGCGTCGCAAAGTTAGTGTTTTGTTGACTCAAATCTTAAGTAGTTGATACGATACCGCCCCTGGCTTCTCTAGAAAAATGGGGTAGTTCATCAAACCCAGGAAACTATCATTAGCAGCTTGGGGAAGCTATTTACATCTATCATTAGCAAACGCTCACAAACCTTTTCTGACAGTATTGGTTTAATTACAGTTAAGTGAAAGCTATATTTCTCAAGAATTGATCATGTGCGTGCTATAAGAGTTTACATGTATATTAAAATGTGAACAAACAAAGAAGCTTATGTGTTATTGACTTTAGTAATTTTGGAAATATATTATGGTTGAAAATGTTGAAAATGTTGTAATATTCCCATTTTATTCATAACATTTATCACAATATAATATCTCTATAATTTTTATGCTTCATAAAAAAAATTGGCGTTAGACAAGGAGAGAAAATACCTTCCTTCCTGTTTGCACACATTATTTAGAATGATATACTTCAATGGATTTAGTAATGTTCATGGTTCTGCTGAAATGCAATTGAGCATATTCATAAATATTTTTGCGGTTTTTTTTTTATCCGGTAGGATGAGATGGAATTATGAAAATTAACGTTCTAGCACCTGCATTGGCAGCTAGGGTGTGTACTCTCCAGGGAGTTGAGAAGGTGTGATACGTGCATACTGCTCCAATGTGACATAGCGCTTTGAGCACGCGCATAGCCATAGTGCATGTAGGCGTCTAGCACGATATAAATACACGTTGTGATTATTATTATTTATTGTTGTTGTTGTTGTGGGGTTTTTTTGGTGTTTTTTGAGTTCTTGTTCTTCTTCTTCTTCTTAATATTATTATTATTATTATTATCATCATCATCATCATCGTCATCATCATTATCATAATTATCATCATCATCATCATCATTATTATTATTATTATTATTATTATTGTTATTATTTTGTATTATTATTATTTATTATTATTATTATTATTATTATTATTATTATTATGATAATAGAATGCTCATGGCACTGCTATTAAAGGAAACGCCGAGTGATCATTCATTCATGGAAGTGCACTGTTAATCAGAACAAATAAATAACGTTTAATACGTTTCCAAAAGATGTGTTAGAAAACCATGCAAGTTCTGTTTGCTATTTGTATCAGAATGCATGACAGAACACTTGTAATTGTAATTTTTCTTCTCAGTCAAGGGACGAGTCCGTAAAGCAATTATCTCAACAAGATTTCGAAGACTAGTAATAGGGAATCTTGATGTAGCCACCGATAAAGATTAAGTGCTACCAGCATGTATTTAACAAACGTTATAATTTATGCCTTCGACAAGTCGTTCGTGAAGGCCTGTCAGAACACTAACTAAACTCTTATGGCAATAAACACGACTCGTGCCTGAAAACGTCAAAGGAAGCCAAAATGATGAGCAACATGATGCATGGAAATTATTACATTATCCACATGTAATTAATTATGCTCTCATCATCCTACCACCAGCACCACCACCACCACTGCCACTCCCAACTGGGCCCCACGGTAGTCCGGACGTAACTTAAGCCTGGACTTATGCACGGACTAGTTTTATGACAATATTTCGTGAAACGCAGCTTTGGTGTTAGTTTTGAATTATAGAGTCGACTTTGGCATTATTCCCTCGACCTGTCAATCCGAGTAATTATTATTTATAAAACAACAACTTTGCTGATAAACAAAACATACGGAAGCGCATATATAAATATTGCCGGTGATGTGAGGTTGGGACGGGGATTGGTAGGAAAGTAATTTTGACATCACACAACATGTCCACGGTTCGCTATATATACTACTAGTATTACGTGAGGTGACATGCAAACATGGCCTGTGTTTCATTAAAATGTCGTATCAATAGTCAGTACTTAATTCGAGATTTACGTCATATCCTGCTACAGAAAATGCATGGCGTTAACGCTGATTTACGCCCGTACTACAGTTCAACCCCTTCAGCCGACCACCATACAGGATACAAATACAGGGCCTACGCAATGAGAAGTCTGATCCTATACGTTAGGCCTTCGGGCCGATACTCTGTATAACCTGGGTCCCGCTCCAGAGAACAATGATAACGCTACGAGAGTAATTAGACTAAACAACTCATATACGTCAACATGGAGTTACGACTCTCGTAGCGCTACGATTGTTCCGTGGAACAGGGGCCAGGGTATCGTTTCTCGAAGCTCTCTTATCTACAATGAGACCATACACGAGCTCTCGTAAGTGCACGAGCGCTATGTATTAGCGATCGCTACGAGAGTGCTTATGGTCTCGTAGTATATGTATAAGTAAGCTTTGAGAAACTATACCCAGAACACCACTGCCACAGTTATCAGGATTGATGTTACAGATCAAACAGCCGTTTTTTGTTTATTTGCTTGTGGATTTTTTTGTGTGATTTTTTTTTAATGTCACAATGGACCGTAATCGCATTCATATTAAATTACGTTGCAACTCACAAAGGTTTCGTCGATGAAATACTAAGTCAGACGTGTGATGGTGATCTGTACAGTATGCCAAATATAAGTGGGGTGTGATGTCAACAGTCATGGTGTCTCCTGTATGCTTACAGTTGAAGTTCCGTACAGTTCTGTACGCTCTAACACTAGACCTTGGTGTATTTGCTGCGGTATATTGATAGCTCTTGAAGGACATAGACTAATAGGATGTGAGTACAGCCAGTTAACCGTCATTTTCGACAAGTCTGTGTACGAGCATCCTCACACTACAGAGGTACTGATTACGGAGTTTGTGTGTGTATGTGTGTGCGCGCGCGTGTAGGTGTGCTTGTGTGTGTGCTCGTGCATGTGTGTGTGCGTGTATATGTATGTTTGCTTGTTTGTGTGTATGTGTGTGTGTGTGTGTGCGTGTGTATGTTTGTGTGTGTGTGTGTGTGTGTGTGTGTGTGTGTGTGTGTGTGTGTTCGTCGTGCGCGCATGTGTGTATTCACCACTGTCACAATCTAATGCACCGGTGTTAACGTATCTTGCTCATTTAGACAACCTCTCCGGTAGGTCTGTCAATGATTGTCAGTTTTTCCTGACAACCAAACTAGACTTATTGTAGCCAAACTCATTGAATCATGCTAATAAATTAATGTCCGCTACTTGGAGCCTCTTCACTTCTCATCGTACCCCGGAATCGAACTCTCGAGTGTTGACGGGGCGTTCTGACCCCGCTCCCCACTGTGCCAGGGGTCGTTCCCCGACGGCAAGAGGGCACCATGGCATTTACATTTCCCCGATAATGCATAATAATTTAGTAAAAGTCAACTATTTTTATATCCTACACATGGCATTTTCGCCAATAATCTCCCTTTTGTGTATTTCGTGTAGAATATATAGCTGACTGGTAACCGTATATATTACATTCTGGATGAATGCAGCGCATATAATATAGGGGTTCGTGCTTCTGAATGCCTGATGTTCCATCACTTAGCCTATCTGTTGGGACAGTGAGAAGTATGGGGGACATTAGGGCTTAGTGCATGGCCTCCCCCTTTATTAGTCTCATTCATTTCATTCTGTTGTGGATTGTCCACCAAATGTTTGACATCCCTTCATTGGATTCCTAATGGTCAGCTATGGTCATTCTTTGGTCAGCGAACACTGGACAACGCACGTGAGTGTCAATAGTTCTGCCATTCTTTCCACTTTTGCTCGAGCGATTATTCATATATACCAATTAATTTTGTATTCCCTTTTTTAACGTTATCTTTGACGTTAAGATGGGAAAACAGTTAGTCAGAGTTTAGCTTTCTTGTAGCTTTTTTTAGTTTCTTGGCGATAATATTCTATGTGTATTCGTTTTGATGTGTTTTCATGATCTGTGGTTCTATTGGGACTAGCTCTTACGTAGAGTAACGTATTAATAAAAATTATTATCTTAACGAAGCGCTTCAGAAAAGTAATTGTAAACGAAGCGTAACTACCAACGAATTATTCTTTAATTATTTGTTTTTCAGTTTAGCATGTGCACATGCACGTAACTGATATAGTGCCAAAGGTTTACGTTACGTACGTATGATTAAATAACTCGCTGATCTCTAGTATACATTAAGTGAGGATGGGCGGTTTATATAATATTGTAAATCGTCGAGGGGATACATTATTTTCAGCCGCCAGTAAGGTCAGTATTTTGTGTGTAGCGTATTAGTACTATTTTATCCGGTAGTAAGGCGAAGAGTATACGTACGACAGAAGATTAGTATATTATATCTTATCTACATATTGTTTCCATTCAACAGATTGATCGTTTAAAGATAAAAAAAAGTATCAAATAAAAATCAAATGACGTCTTCCTACTGGCATTTCTCGAATCCTAAGTTACATCATGAATAGTCATGTCAGAAATATATCTATACTAGGCCCTGAGATTACGATACATTTTGAGTACGATGTCTTGCTCAAGCTCAAATTTTATACCAGAATTTAGGAACAAAACTTGGTGTTGAGAATGAAATCGTACTCGGTAAAGTGTCGTTATCTCAGGGCAAGGTTGTAGATGGTTGGTTATCCTAAGGTCATTGTTTTGCATGTACGGTAATTCATTTATCCAGACTAAAGACACGTCAGCACGGCGAAAGGCTAGCACGTTAGTATCCATCCTACAAAATGGCTTTAAAAAAACCCTGTTATCATATTACCTAAATTAGAAAAGCAACAACAACTAAATACGTCTTACAATGAATATTTCTCGTATGGGAAATGTATCAGAAACATGACTACACGTTTGCCAGAGCGAAATATAGTTCCATAAATAAAATGTTAATTATACTCTTGCTAATAACGCCCGTTATTCGCCTCCAGAAGATAACGGACGGTATCTCAGACGGTTTTTCTTCATGAAGGTGTTCAGTGGTGCGTTGTCTATTGACAACATGTGTTTCACCACTTTGCACGCCGCTATCCCTCAGGAAGTGTGGATTTCTATCATAATTACGCCGGGAGTGCGCCGTTAATGTGTTGACGACCCCCACGCGAGATGCAACTCTGGGGGGTGGGGGTGGGTGTATGATAAAACAGTCCAAGAGGGATGGAAGTTCTTTGCTTGTTCATATAGCGGAGTCACGCCTGGTTATGCTGTATATGTTTAGTGAGAGTTGATGAGATGAATGAAATACGCAGGAACAAATGTACTGTGTCTATCAACGTTTCGTATTTGCGTTTTGCTTATAACGTTCGATAGTACGGGAAGAATAACGCATTGGGTTTTCATGACTGACAGTGGATGGTATCGATGCCTGTTCTTGGAACTCTGTATTGCTCTCTACATCCCACCTGAAACCCGAGGTTACGATACCATTTCCAGTAAGATTTTATTTTCAACTGTTTTGTTGCACTCAAATTCCGATGCGAAATTTAAAGACATAATACCACAGATATTTATGCTTGTTTTAGACTAGTTCTTAGCTATAACTGTAAAGTACATTCACTTGACATGCATACAACCATGTTTGTACTTCCAAAAAGCTTTTCCACCGCTGTGTGGTTCGCAAATCTCCTCTCCAACCCTCCGATAGACAACCCGCTTCTTTATACATCAGTAAAAGGGCAGATATATCTCATTCCTGCTCGTATTCCTTCTTAGAATAGTAATATATCACGGACAAGATAATTAGCGGAACGTTCCCTTAATATAACATATGATTTGTTTTAATACTATCGAGTGCTGGGGGATAAGTACATGTAGTGGGGCAGATATGTAACAATAAACACATGAATTGTGCATTCTGTGATAAAAGCATGAAATTTGGCACAATCATAGAAAAACATATTCTAAGAATATTTAAGGTGGGAGCCAAGCTGAAAAAATCCTATTATTGCCGCCATTTTGATTTCCAAAATGGCCACCACTGTTTATACGTATCTTGACTTCCTAGTCATATTAGAAGGTCTATTTTATTGTAGATTTATTTTTCTGGGGTCAAACAGTTGCCTATTAATTGATCACACATTTACAAATTCAAGATGGCGGCCAAAAAAATACAAAATGGCTGCCATACACTAAAA
>JAUTBQ010154497.1:0-30266 GCA_032361185.1 Lepetodrilus ovalis | reverse complement strand
CGGCTGGATGTCCCATAAATTGATAATAGAGCTCATCTATCTCATCTTGTGTGAATTTGGTTTTAAGCATTAGAAGGTTGGAGGCTAAAATTCATATATTCTATCAACTTTTATCCGCATCCGTAACCGCGCGAAGTATAATGACATCATATGGAATGGCAACGAATTTCTCGCTATCGGTACTCGAGGTTCCATACTAACCAGCGGTAATGGTGAGTCCTGGTCACTCTCGTATTCTGCCGCCTCAACTTCCTTTCGAGCCGTTGCCTGGTCCGGTACACAATATATAGTCGTTGGCGAACACGGCAGGATACTCCGCCGCGCTGCCAGGGACTCCGATTGGACGATTGTTGAGTCTGGCACCCAAACGTATCTTTCTGATATTACCTGGACCGGCAAGGAATTTGTCGCAGTCGGAGCCGGAATTGTGATCACCAGTGCCGATGGCACCCATTGGACAACCCAAAGCTTTCCCAATGTATCCATACTTTGGGGCATAACATGGACGGGCGATAAACTTGTCGCGGCTGGAAGTTCATGGAACCCGGATACTCAGCGAATAGAAGGCGTGATCGTGACCAGCACCGACGGTGCTGCTTGGACTACGCCGCAACTGACGGGCACTCCCTTGATCCAGGATATTACCTGGACGGGGTCTCAATTGGTGGCAGTGGGCGGGGACAAATTTACATCTCGTGAGCCTCCCCTCGATGATGGCATGTTTTTTTATCAAGGGGGCGTTATTCTCACCAATACCGATGGCAAGACCTGGGAGCAACAAGCCTCGGGCACCGATGTCGATCTCCTCGCCGTACACTATGATAGTAGTAGCGGGCACATCATCACCGCAGGTGGAAGTTCAAGCCTTTATGCTGTTAATCCTGGTTATGGCGTTATCTTATCCAGCCCTGACGGTGTCAATTGGGCCTCTCGGGAATCTGACGAGAACCAAATATACCGGGGTCTAACCTCTTCAGGCTCACAAACCGTTGTGGTGGGAAATTCTGGGACGATCAAATCAAGCTCGGATCTGCAATATTGGAACAACCGTACCAGTGGCAGTTTACATTCAGTCCTGGATATGGTTTCCACCGGCGACCACGTGGTTGCTGTAGGCGCAAAAGGCGAAGTTTTCACCAGTCAGGATGGCCGGAGTTGGGCTTCGCGCAATTCAGGCGTCAAGAGCAACCTCTTCGGCATTGCCTGGACGGGCTCGCAACTGGTGGCCGTTGGCGGTGAAACGAGCAAAACGGGTAACGGTGTGATCCTGACAAGCACTGATGGGCTCTCCTGGATTAATCGAACCCCCGCCAGCTCACTGGGCATCTTAACGAACATCATCTGGACGGGTTCACAACTGGTGGCGGTTGGGGGCAAAGGTCTCATTCTCACTAGCCCAAACGGTATTGACTGGACCAGCCAATACGCTGAACCTAGCAATCCGCTATGGGCGATAAGTGCCAACAGCGATCAAATCGTGGTCACGGGGAGCTTCGGAACCATTCTCACCTCCTCCGACGGCGGCGCACATTGGAGTAAAACCAGTCTGGGTGAAAACTTTGATCTATTCAGTATTACCTGGACAGGGTCATCCTTTGTCGCGGTCGGCGGCACCTACCGTTCGCCCGAAGGAGCAGAAGAAGATCGTGCAATGGTCTTCATCAGCGCTGATGGCGCAAACTGGGAGGCCATCAATCCCGATCATGACGGCATAATCTATGACGTTACCTGGACGGGAGAACAATTGTTAGCCATTGCAGATAAACCAACATTATTAAGCAGTGTAGACGGAATCACATGGACGAAAACCCCGACCATCTCCAGCATGGAGCAAAGCTGTGTTTTACAATATAAAGGGATAACGCTCATTGGGGGTGGAGGCGGAACGATTTTGTACCGGGAGAACTGATCTGATCTACATAAAATAGCATCTTCCTCGCTTAAAAAGCGATTAAGAAGATGCCTCCATCGGTAGTGGGTTGAATCTGTAGTTAAGCCAGCTACCGGAGCCCATCTTAAAGCAAGACGGTGCGCACAAAGACGATTGCGAACGCAATGCGACTAAACGTTTATTAGAAGATATTCGACGTGAACACCCACACTTGAAGCTTATAGTGATTAAAGATGACCTGGCTTCCATGCACCACGCATTTGCAAGCTTCAAACACTGGACTAGCTCTTTATCCTGAGTGCTAAGGCCACTGAGCATGAACAGACCAATAGGCAAGACATCATCCACCACTTCCGCTATCTCAATAACGTACCGCCATTCCCTACAACAGTTATTGAGAATAAACCATGACTGAGTGGTTCAAGATGAGTTTTCAGGGAAAAGCAAAGCCTGTGATTCTTTATACTAGATTTTCCATTGCGGTGTACTGCGCCACTCAAGAAAGCCCGAGGAGTGTTGTTACGCTTTATTGGGGTAGTATTCGGGGCATATGAGGGTGGGCGGAAATTGCCGCTGAACTCATTGATATCTTGCTCGGTTTTAATGCTTTTTGCTGCAGCTAAATCTAGGGCTTGGAGTTCTTCTTTGTTCATAGCCTGCCTATCCTTCCTCATCGGGAGTTAATGATAGGCAGTTACACAAATTTATTTACAGCCTCCTAAATGTAAAATCTACCGAATACGAGAAAATCCTGCTGATGAGATTGGCAGACCCGGTTTTATTATCCGTTGCCATAAATCACACCAATCAATCTCGCTCAAGGCCTCACATTGGCTCAATCCAGCATTTAATTCGAGTAATATGTTCCTCTCAAGCCTTTGATGGGTAACCCCCGGCGAAGGGGTCATTGCGTACGGTTCGCCATATACAAGCTCCCAATCGCCTTTCCATGCCTCATAGTCTCTAATCGAATAATGTTCTGAATAAGCTGTACTCATCACTCAATTTCTCAACCTTAACTCGCTATCGAAACTAACACTCCAAGAAAATATGCGCAATGAGAGCCTCCTAAGACTAAATTCTTACGTGTTTTTCAGCAATCCAGGATCCTCGTGTAGATCGACAAAAGCGAGTGCCTCTCTCATTGGATAGCAGACCTTGCTAGTGTAGTGTTTCCTATTAAATGGTTAACCTAAATGCTATGGGTATAGTGCTACGCAGGTTTAGAGCAACAATGTACTAACGCCCAGCGCCTGGGCTGCTTTTTCTAACCCCTTGTCCAATGTGCAAAGTCGCATACCGTGGTTTTTAGCAACTGCCAGATGCAAGGCGTCACCGGATCGCAAACCGGTTGCATAGTGGTCGGCTAACTGCGCAGCAATATGAAAATCCAGCCTGGATAGCGCCAGCACGGTCAATGACTCTTCTACTAGCGATGTGAATACTGATCGAATGTCGGCACACTGTTCGGCACTTAGTTCCTCGGTACGAGCCTTAATTGACAGTGCGCCCGAAAACTCTGTGATAACCCAGTCGCTGATGGCAAGTTCTTCTGTCGGCTGTGTAACCAACCATTGTTGCATTTCTTCGGTTCGCGCTTCGTTGGTTAGCGCAGCGATCAGTAGACTGGTATCAAGATAGTACATCAATAGCGAGCATTGTCTCTCATTCGGCGCGCGAAATCGCTGGCGTCTTCATGCGACCGAGGCAGACTAGCTGCAAGTGAGCGCAGAGTCTCCAGTTTTATGGGCTTGCGGGGCTTATCTGGCTGCGTCACCTTGACTACAGGTTTGCCGCGTTTGGTAATAATGATCGTTTCGCCAGCGGCGGCTAACTCCGTTAACTCACTCAGATGCGCCTTGGCAGTGGCTAGTGTTACTGTTTTTGACTCCATTGCATACCAACATGACCATTTAGTTGGTCATATTATGGATGGTTTCCCTTGTTTTGGCAATCTAGAAACCTCCCGTTTTCTAGCAAGGAGTCAGACCTGCTTCTGGGAGATACCACTTCGCAAGCGCGCTGGTATCGATATATGACAGCCCCACTAACGCCCATCCCTGCCGTCCCTTTGCAATACCTCGCTACCCATCTCCTGGTCAGGTAGTGCATCCCGCAATGCCTGGTAACTGGGTCTCTTTAGTCGCGGTAAATTATTGGATATTGATGCCATGTTGCTGTATTTCTTCTACAATGTTTGGGGACGCTTCACTCAAGTTTACCAAGTCGATGCTGAATAAGGGGAGATGCGATCGCAAGATCTATGTCGGAATTTGGATGGGTATTACCGGTTACCCATGATCCAAACCAGATAACCTGGACATCACCACCAAACTCCTGGTGAACCTTTTCTGTGATCTCGTTAACCAGGTTTATTATTGCGCTGTCCCTTACCATCATTCGTTGCACTAGGAGGCGTTACGAGGTCTTTTAGTTTCGATAAGGAATCGATATAAAGTATCCGCCCATGGATCAGCGACCAATCGACAAAGTGTTTTGGTGCACTTGAGCGCGGTACTACGCTGATTGTTTCGCAAAGCAGCGGCAATTTGAATACGTAACATTGCTGCTTGCCGGTCGATCTCGAGGAGCTTTGTCAATTCCATGTCACAACGGCGACAGACTTCTCCACCCCGATAGCGCGCCTTGCAGTTTGGGCAGCGCTCCATCAGGTTTCCAGATAATAAATGAGGTCGGTGAGTTCTTCGCTGGCTTGCTGAATTTTGCTGGCGTCATTTGCAGTTATGGCTTGCTCCAGGTCTTCGATGACCTCGTCGATATCTTCTTTATCGTCACCTTCCAGGGAATCGCGCAGATTTCGTGCTTTTTCCAACAACGCGGGATCCGGCACTTGCGTGGCCGCAACCTGATCGCTGGATGAATCAGAAGAGTCCTCGTCGCTAAACAGTGTATCAATATGCTGTTTTGCCTGTTCGAGTTCTTCTTCCTGAAACCGGCTGATGGCATTATCAATCCTGAGGCTTTCTTTTTTGCCGGTCTTTTTTTCCATACCGGTGACATGCAAAATACCATTAATATCCAAGGAAAAAGTCGCTATGATGGCGTCCCCTTCCTTGACATTTTTTAAGCCTTCAATCATAAAATCTCCCATGGCCTTATTTTCCAGAGCATCTTCATTCTCCCCCTGGTAGACACTGACCTTGACCTTGTGCTGGCCATCATGAGTGGCGAAAAAAGACTCGCTGCGCGTCACCGGGATTGGGGTGTTTTTTTTGATAATAGGGATAAAGCACTCCGGGTAGAAGCTGCCGTTTAATTCCCCCAAGGCGCTGGTGCCAAAGGTATAGGGCGTTACATCAACCAGCACGGCAGAAACGGTTTCACCCGCAATCATACCCGCCTGAATAGCGGCACCGGACGCAACACAAAGATCAGGATCAACGTCGAGGCGTACCTGCAAGCCCAGATCCTGCTCCAGTCTATTGCGCACCATTGGGGTTTTAGTCGAACCACCGACCAGTAAGATTTCATCCATATCGGCAACGCGCAGCCCGGCACCATCCAATGCGGTATGGACTGCTTGCATCGTCTGGTCAATAAAGGGCGCGATCATTTCTTCGTATTCTTCCCGCGCCAACTCAAGAGAAAGATGCACGGGGCTGCCTTGTTTCTCCAGCAGGTGTTCTTCCTCAATCGTGTAGTAAGGCTGAGTAGACAGCGCAATTTTGGCCTCTTCCGCAGCCCGGGTAATACGCGACATCGCACGGGCATCGGTGGTGACATCGAGATCAGTTTCTTTCTCAAGGTGCTGAAGAATATGCGCAATAATTTTCTCGTCGAAATCATCGCCACCAAGCTGATTATCACCATGACTGGAAAGCACTTCCACGACATCGCGTTCTATCTTCACTACGGACACATCAAACGTACCGCCGCCCAAATCATAGACCAGGATAGTGCGTGCACGGGGACTATCCACCTCGTAGGCCAATGCGGCAGCCGTGGGTTCGTTAATAATGCGCTCCACGGTAAGGCCCGCAATTTCCCCGGCATCACGCGTAGCTTGACGCTGCGCATCGGAGAAAAAGGCCGGCACGGTAATCACCGCACGGCGGATGGTTTGCCCCGTTTGCTTTTCCGCCACCTGTTTAAGATGACGCAGAATCATGGCGGATAATTCCTGCGGCGTGTATTGCTTGTCGGCGAGTAACAGTTGAGTATCCTCACCCATGTGACGTTTAACGGATTTGATCGTCCGCTCCGGGAAAATCAAATACTGATTTCTCGCCGCTTCGCCAATCAGCAAATCGCCCTGGTTATCAAACCCGATATAGGAAGGCAATTGCCGTGTGCCTTTTTTGATTTCCAGTACCTCGACTTTGCCGTCCTTGACCAGGGCAACTTCCGAATTGGTGGTGCCAAGATCGATGCCAATGATGATGTCTTTCATGGATTCATTCCTGCTGAGTGTTTGATGGGTGACGGTTATCGCGCCCTTCCTTATTTTGATTGACGACAACTTCGGCGATGCGAAGCACTTCACCGTGGCGGATATAACCGCGCCGAACGACACCCATAACGATGCCATCGGCTTGTTGCTTGTTGTGATGGATTTTGACGGCGCGCATGCGATGAGGATCGAGCGGTTTACCGATGCAGGGTATTGATTCGATATCATGACTCGCCAATAGCCTGGCCACTCGTCGGCGCGTCATCGACAAACCTTGCACCGTATTTTGGCGGGATGCCAAGTCACGTTTCATGCGCCTTTCCAGCCACGAAGGTTGATAGGTTTCCAGGGTACGCAGCGTCAATCCCAGGCGTTCGTACAGATCGATAACTTCGATCAGGATGGACTGCTGACTGGCAAACACCGTTTGCGCCTGTTGCGACTGACGCTGCTCCAATTCACGCGTAAGCAATTGGTTACTGTCCTTGAGCGTATCAAAAAGCCCTCCGAACTGCGTCATGGCCTCCTTGACTTGTCGGGACTCGCGCTTGACCTCGGTTTTCAGTGCGGCCAGTTCCGTGAATAACGTGAACAGGGTGACGCTGTCTTGTGGATCACCCGGTGAATCCGCTTGTTGCAAATCCTCCTGTTGCAAAAACGTGCGGAACTCACCGACCAATTGGTCGATTTGATGCTCATCACCCTTGTCTGTTTGATGCTCTTCCGACATGCGCGTTACGTTTTGAGTTTCAGAATATTTTGCACCTGCTTGAGCGCTGGGCGTTGTGGCGGCTGACTGTCAGGAAGCAATCTGGCTACCAGATCATCACAATCCGGCAAGGTCGTATCAAACACATCATGGCGAACGCGATCTTTATAGGTTTTCAATTGCTCATAGGCCTGGCGTATTTCTTCAAAACGTTTCGGGTGGCGGTCGGGCGGAAATTGACGCACCAGCGCCAGGTAAACCGATTGCACCTGCTCATCTTTCAAATCGTCAGCTTTCGCAGGTTTTGTAAAACCGAGAATCAAGTACGGATCTTTCATTCAAACAATCCAAACTGGCGGGTATTGGTTGATTTCTTGCTAGATTTTTTCTTTTTTCTTCGGGCTTTGGGCGGCGGCCGACTATCCTCGGGTAGTAACCCCTGAAGACCCTCAATGTTCCCGCCAGCAAATGCGTGGAGGAAAAACTCACGCAATGCATCATCACCAATGATAGCTCTTACTTGCTCGATTTCATCGTGCGGAATATTGGTCATTGACACCATATTAATTAATACTTCATCCATATCTGCCGTGCGGATCAAATTGATTATCTCGTTATCATCATAGCTGGCGACCCCGGTGACGGGAGCATCATCGTAATCGTCTTCGCCCAGCATTCCCATGAAAGCATTCATATCACCCCGTGGTGGCGGAAGTTCCGCGAGAAGCGATATCATACGCATCGCCAAGGCTTGATTGCCTTGCTCCCTGGCCTCCTCTATGGCATTTTCCAGCGCCTCAAATTCATCGAGCTCCAGCCTGGGTTTGTTGACCACTCTGAAATAGGTAAAAACCGGCTTGCCTTCAAATTGGCGCGCTGCCGCATCGGCGTAGGAGGCCAACAAGCTGTCTTGACGGGTACGCAGCCAGAATTCACACAGCTTCTCGAACTCATCTTCAACTTCAATCAGGTTTACTGAAGGTTCCAGCGCGGTATTAAACTGGCTTAGCAGTCGTGCAATTTCATCCGTATTGTCTTTGTTCAGAAAATGATCCACAGCATCGATCAGTGAAAACAGCTCATCTTTGTGCCGAAGAGAATCGAGCGGCGGATCAATCCCTGCCAGGGAATAAAGATCAGCAGCATTATAATCGATATTGCCTGCTTCAAGCTGGATTATAAAGCAGGTATTAATCACGCTCCCAGCCAATTCAGATGCTTCGTTCAATGCTTTCGCTGCAAGCTTCGGATGCTGCGTCTGCTGCTGGTAACATGCTTCCAGAACCAAACCGGAAGCCTTGGCAAACGGCTCGTCGCTCCAGCGCATGGCTTCGTTCAATTCCTTGTGAACCAGGTGCCACTTGTGCGCACACACCTGTTTGCGTGCGTGGGAAAGATGGGCCGCATGCAGTAAGCGGCGAGCCTCGATATTGATGGGATCAACCTTAAGAATTTGCTTTGCATAACCCGCCGCTTTCTTGAAGGTGTTGCCCGCCACTGCCACCTTGATAGCGGCCAAAAGCATGGAAATATCCTCGGGATAAACAGCCAACGCATTGTTTACCGCTGTCCGCGCCTTTTTAGGCTTGTTTTCCCCCAGGTAGTAGTCGATGACCTTCAAATGAGTCGGTTTGTCTTGCGGATCAATTTCCAAAGAACGCTCAAAATTTTCAATACTTATCTCATTTAAAGGATGGCCGGTTTCAAGCCACAGATTCGTCACATAACGATTGATGAGTGCGATTCGAAACCTTGCTTCATCAGTAGCATCGTGCTCAGGAAGGTCCTCTACATAATCTATCCAGGCCCGTTCCACCTCCTGGACATCACTGAATTCATAATCACCACCCTCAAGTAATCTGTGCGTGTAGGCAAACGATAAACTGCGCGCTTCAGCGTGTGTCTTCTCGCTTTTACTCAGGCGGCCAAAGCGCTTCTCGAACCGGGACAAATTTACCGCCCGATTATGATGGGCTGAACCGTGGATACCCGCCATTAATGCAATATCGTGCATAGATTGCACATCTATTGCCTTATAGTTATCGGCCATTCGAAACACACCGGCATAATCAGGTTCATGAGGGAGAGCCGCAAGCTTTTCGACGAAGCTGGCCTCCTCTTTCGACCAGCCTTTTAGCTGCATGAGGAACTTTCTTTCCTCAGAGTTTAATCCAGCTAGGGATGACAAAAGCTGCTGATTATCCAGGCTTGCGGTATAAATAAGCGTAGCCAAACGCTTGTAGGGCGAGTCAGCGGGAATCCGCTCCAAGCGTTCGTGGTTTGTCCCGGTTTCGCCATTGTCAGGCAAACTAGCCGAAAGCACTGCTCTCAAATCCCGGTAGGGAGAGCGGAAGGACAGTGCTTTTAAAGCCTTTCTCAGGCCAGTATCATCATTCGCACACCAGCGCTCTAACAAAGCAAGCGCCTTGTCAAAATCGATCACAACGGGATCATCCGCCGGAAGTAATGTCCGAATTTGCCGGTCACCCGTCAATGCCAACGCACCCAGTTTGGCCCGTAGCGTCAACAAATCAGCCTTGGACAACGAAAATTGAGCCAATACGTAGCGCTCAGCCGCCTTGGTGGTTTGCTTAAGGTTCAGCAAACACAAAATATACTCGGCGCAATCCAGCGAAAGTCCACAAAGCTGATGGCCACTCTCAAACAAACTGGCTGTTTCCTGAAATTTTCCCAGTTGAAATAAGCGGTGGGTTTGCCGCTGGTGAGCCTCGAGCGTCCATTCAACCCACTCCGGCCGACGCTCCTGCTTGAGCATCTGTTTCAGATGTACAATGGCTTCCTTGTCATGGCCATGTTGCATAGCCATCTTGACGCGTTCCTCACGTTGCTGCAAAGTCATTTTCACGCTTGCGCGCTTGATATTACGTTTTCTTGACTGACCTCGATTGCGTTTTCTTTTCGCCATGAATCTGAGATGCCCTACTACTTCCAAAATTTCGATAAACAAAGCATATTACCCTAATATCGCCATAATCACTTGGGTAAAATGAGGGTAATTGTATTAAAAACACCTTGAAATCAAAAGCAGGATAAGGTGATAAATTTAAGCTTTTGATTAACATGCCGGCTATAGGCTTGATTATTCTGCCGTCATGTCCACTTATCCAAGCAAAGCATTAAACTCTACTCGGACAAGTGATAAACTACCTCGATGCTAACCGTTCCCCAAATCGACCCCATCGCCCTTGAAATAGGGTTCCTCAAAGTACGTTGGTACGGATTAATGTACCTGCTCGCATTTCTCGCATTTTGGTGGCTGGGGCTGCGCCGGGCAAAGCGTTCTGACTACCCCATCCAACCCGAGCAGGTCAGCGACTTTCTGTTCTATGGTGCGATGGGCGTTATTTTAGGTGGGCGAATCGGCTATGTCCTGTTTTATGGCATGGCAAACCTGATCAGCGACCCGCTATCGCTGTTTCGCGTCTGGGAAGGTGGCATGAGTTATCACGGCGGTATGCTGGGCGTTTTTGTCGCGATTGCGCTTTATGCACGCAAACTGGGTACCGGCTTTTTCAATCTTTCGGATTTCGTAGCACCCTTGGTACCACTCGGCCTTTTCTTTGGCCGCATTGGGAACTTTATCAATGGTGAACTTTGGGGTCGCCCTACTGACGTTCCTTGGGGCATGGTGTTCCCACGCGTGGATGACCTTGCTCGCCACCCTTCATCACTCTATCAAGCTTCACTCGAAGGACTAGCGCTGTTTGTTATTCTGTGGCTTTATTCTTCTCGACCACGCCCCACTGCCGCCGTCTCGGGTCTCTTTTTAATCGGTTACGGCAGTTTTCGCTTCCTGGTCGAGTTTTTCCGCCAACCCGATGTTCAACTCGGCTTTGTCGCGTTCCATTGGATGTCGATGGGGCAACTCCTCAGCCTACCGATGATCATCACCGGCATTATTATGATGGCCTGGGCCTATCGCCGAAATAGCGCCCCTGCATGAAACAATACCTCGATTTAATGCGCCATGTGCGCGACAACGGCATACATAAAGATGATCGAACCGGTACGGGCACCGTTTCGGTGTTTGGTCACCAAATGCGCTTTGATTTAAACGCTGGATTTCCTCTTGTTACAACCAAAAAACTACATCTGCGCTCCATCATTCATGAGCTTTTGTGGTTCCTTCAAGGCGACAGCAACATCCAATACCTGCATGATAACGGCGTGAGCATCTGGAACGAATGGGCAGATGATAATGGCAATCTTGGCCCGGTTTACGGCGTACAATGGCGCTCTTGGCCAACGGCCGATGGACAACATATCGACCAAATCTCACAGGTTTTAAAACAACTGCGTATCACCCCCGACTCGCGGCGTATTATCGTCAGCGCGTGGAATGTTGCCGATATCGACAAGATGGCGCTCCCTCCCTGCCATGCCTTTTTTCAATTTTATGTGGCCGATGGCAAATTGAGTTGCCAACTCTACCAGCGCAGCGCAGATATTTTTCTCGGCATCCCTTTTAACATCGCATCCTACGCCCTACTGACCTTAATGGTGGCCCAAGTGACCGGCCTCAAACCAGGCGAGTTTATTCACACGCTTGGCGATGCGCACCTGTACTTGAATCATCTTGAGCAAACCGAATTGCAACTTCGTCGAGAACCACTGCCCGCACCAAAAATGACAATCAACCCCACTGTTACCGACTTATTCGCCTTTAGGTTTGAGGATTTCGAACTTGTTAACTACGAATCCCATCCACATATAAAAGCGCCTATCGCAATCTGACACACAACCGACTATGACGCTTTCTTTAATCGCCGCGATCAGCCGCAACGGGGTCATCGGCAAAGACCATAAAATGCCTTGGCACCTGCCCGCTGACCTACAATTTTTCAAAGCGACGACGATGGGAAAACCCATGATTATGGGCCGCAAAACCTGGGAATCTCTCGGACGAATACTCCCCGGTCGCCGCCACATCGTCGTCACCCGAAATAAAGATTACCGCGCAGAAGGCATAGAAATCGTACACAATACTGACGCCGCACTTAAGCAAATTGCCAATACAGAAGAAGCCATTGTCATCGGTGGCGCTCATCTCTATAAAGACATGCTACCACTGGCAGATCGCCTCTATCTCACCGAGATTAACGCAGAATTTGAAGGCGATACCTTTTTCCCAACGTGGAATAAAAAAGACTGGACACTTATTTCCCGTAAGGCCTACCAAGCGGACGAAAACAATCTTTTCTCGTATCAGTTTGTGATTTATGAGCGTTGATAAATAACGAAGTATGCTTATGGTACTACACGTTAGAAGATTGGAGCGGGTGATGGGAATCGAACCCACGTCATCAGCTTGGGAAGCTGAGGTTCTACCATTGAACCACACCCGCGTTAACTCAGAGGCTTTGGAGCAACCACATTGGCCACCCATACGCTTAACAGCTTTGCTATTATAAGCACTTTATAATACGTAGTAGCAATCTATGCAGATTATTCTTAATGGCAGCGCAACCAAAATTCCGGATAAACTGTCAGCAGCAGGGCTTGTTGAACACCTTGAGCTAGGTGACAAGCGCCTAGCCATAGAGATCAACCGCGAAATCGTACCGCGCAGCCAATACGAACACACTGCTCTGCACCCTAACGACAACGTTGAAATTGTACACGCCATCGGCGGTGGTTAATCCAACTTGACTGCCTTATTAATTTTGGAACATTAACATGACTCAAGCAGATACGCTTACTATTGCGGGTAAAACCTATCAATCCCGACTCTTGGTTGGTACCGGCAAGTACAAAGACCTCGAAGAAACACGTCTGGCCACACAAAATAGTGGTGCCGAAATCGTCACCGTGGCCATTCGCCGCTCCAATATCGGCCAGAATCCCGACGAACCCAACCTACTTGACGCTATTCCACCTGACGAGTACACCATCCTACCCAATACCGCCGGTTGTTATAACGCCGAAGATGCTATTCGCACCTGCCGTCTCGCGCGGGAATTACTCGATGACCATACGCTCGTTAAACTAGAAGTGCTTGGTGATGAAAAGACCTTATTCCCTCATATTACCGAAACATTAAAAGCCGCTGAAGTGCTCATCAAAGAAGGTTTTGATGTCATGGTTTATACCAACGATGACCCAATAATCGCATTGGAACTGGAAAAAATGGGCTGCATTGCTGTCATGCCGCTGGCCGCTCCCATAGGGTCAGGACTTGGTATCCGTAACCCCTACAATATCCTTGAAATCATCGAAAATGCGAAAGTCCCTATTATTGTCGATGCGGGTGTCGGTACAGCCTCCGATGCCGCCATTGCCATGGAGTTGGGTTGTGATGGCGTTTTAATGAACACAGCCATTGCTGCTGCCAATGACCCTGTTTTGATGGCCTCCGCAATGAAAAAAGCCATTGAGGCTGGGCGTGAGGCTTTTCGTGCTGGACGCATGCCACGTAAGCGCTACGCATCAGCATCTTCACCTATTGATGGGGCATTCTTTTAGTATCCTGCCACATTAATATGGAAACACACATACAAACCCGGCCTATACGCAGCTTTGTACGCCGGGAAGGCCGTCTCACCCCCGGACAAAAACGCGCGATGGAGGCATTGCTGCCGCGTTATGGTATAGAACTGACCCAACACCCCCTCGACTTCGACCAGCTTTTCGGTAACGGCATAGCGGTCACACTCGAAGTCGGCTTTGGCAACGGTGAATCACTCGCTCAAATGGCCCAAGCAAGCCCCGAGCGAGGTTATATTGGGATAGAGGTACACCGCCCTGGCGTTGGCCACCTCCTACAGCTTATCGAGCAGCACCAACTGTCCAATCTCCGCATCATCTGTGCGGATGCTCTAGAGGTATTTCGCTCAATGGTTCCTGCCGAATCACTGGATACCGTACAGTTATTTTTCCCCGATCCATGGCCAAAAAAACGGCACCACAAGCGCCGTATCATCAATTTAGGCTTCACCCAACTTGTAGCAGAAAAACTTAAGTCCAATGGCACCTTCCATATCGCAACCGACTGGGCAAATTATGCTGAAACAGCACTTGAAGTTATTGAACAAAGTCAGTGCTTTGAAAACCTTTCTCCCAACAAAGACTTTGTCCAACGACCGATGGAAAGGCCCGTCACCAAGTTTGAACAACGCGGACAAAAACTAGGACACAGCGTGTGGGATCTCATGTTCCGAAAAAGAGGGAATGACTGATTTCTTGGCGCTAACGGCAGAAGATCGGTAGAATGGCGCGTTTTCAGCAAAAAGACACGATTGAAAACAAGGTTAATACGCCTAGTTTTATTGAGGCATAAGGGTCAACACTTAAGCGTAACCCACCTTTAAATGTTGGTCTTTTTATTCGCTAAGTTCTTAATCCACTGGGAGATACATCTATGTCCAAAAAGCACCCCGTTGTGGTCGTCACTGGTTCATCAGGAGCAGGCACTTCCACCGTAAAAAAAGCCTTCGAGCATATTTTTACACGCGAAAAAATCACTCCAGTCATTGTTGAAGGTGACAGCTTCCACCGTTTTGACCGCGTAGCCATGAAGGAAGAAATGAACCGTCAAGAGGAGTCAGGCAATCGTTACTTCAGTCATTTTGGCCCCAGCGCCAATCTGTTTGATAAGTTGGAAGAACTGTTTGAAACCTACGGCAAAACCGGCGCAGGCAAAAAACGTTACTATCTGCATAGCGCTGAAGAAGCCGCAGAACACAATACCCGCCTGAATACCGACCTGAGTCCTGGCCAATTTACAGCCTGGGAAGATATCGATAGTGGTAACGATTTACTTTTTTATGAAGGACTGCATGGTCTTGTCAAAGGAGACGGCTACGATGCAGCCCAGCATGTCGATCTCGGCATCGGCGTTGTACCCATCGTTAACCTCGAATGGATTCAAAAGATATTCCGCGACAATGCAGAGCGAGGCTACTCAGCCGAGGCCACCGTTGATACAATCTTGCGACGCATGCCCGATTACGTACACCACATCACGCCTCAGTTTTCACAAACGGATATCAATTTCCAGCGTGTACCCACGGTGGATACATCCAACCCTTTCATCGCCCGAGAAATCCCCAACCCCGACGAGAGCTTTGTCGTGATTCGCTTTGCCGATCCGAAAAAATTCAATGTCGACTTTCCTTACCTACTCTCGATGCTACCTGACTCGTTTATGTCCAGGCGTAATACGATTGTTATGCCAGGAGGAAAAATGGGGATGGCCATGGAAATTATTCTTACCCCGATTATCTCTCAGTTGATCAAACAACGGTAACGGTTAGCATCACTCCGTACTTACTCGAAGGCCCCTTGATATTGGGGCTTTCTTTCTTTTGATGGTATTCCTCTGAAGATATATCTTAGAATACCTAATGAAATCCTTTCTACACAGCTACGCAACAGGATCGGATCCCCGGGAACTGGTCAATACTTGCTTGGGGCAAATCGGTGATATTCCTCCAGAAACCACGCTAGGATTTATATACGCAACCGACGCGCTTGCCCGCGAATTTGAACATATTCTGCATCTACTACAGCAATCTACAGGCATCAACAATTGGGTCGGTAGCATAGGTTTGGCCATCTGCACACAGGGTCGAGAGATCTACGACCAACCCGCCATTGCGATACTGTTGGCAGATTTTGCAGAGGAAGATTTTCGTATTATTCCCAATATTACATCCTCTCCAGAAACATTCCTTAAAACCAACCAGACATGGATTAATTCCCATCAGGCTAATTTCGCCATCATCCACGGCGACCCCAACAATCCTTCCATCCCTACTTTGATGGAAAACCTTGCCAGTAAACTGGGTGAAGGATTCTTTGTTGGCGGATTAACTTCCTCCCTGGCAGAATCTTTGCAAGTCGCCAATGGTATCGAAAATGGCGGACTATCCGGCGTACTGTTTTCATCCAACGTTTCAGTACAGGCAGGCCATACTCAGGGCTGCAGCCCCATTGGTTCAACCCATCGCATCACCCGCTCTAACCGAAATATGATTGAGACGCTGGATAATCGCAGCGCACTGTCCGTACTAAAAGAAGATATCGGTGAAGTATTATCTAGAGACCTTAACCGCCTCAGTGGTTATATTTTTGTGGGGCTACCGTTAGCCGGCAGCGATACCGGCGACTATATGGTACGCAACCTGATTGGCATCGACGCGAGCCAAGAACTTATCGCCATTGGTGAAATGATCCATACGAACGATCAGCTAATGTTTTGTCATCGAGATGGCAATACCGCTCGCCAAGATATGCTACGAATGCTAAAAAGTTTACGTGATCGCTGCGAGGGAGAGTCCATACGGGGCGGCGTGTATTATTCCTGCCTGGGACGAGGCCGTGAGCAATTCGGCGTAAATTCTGAAGAGCTTAAGCTCATTACCGAAACTTTAGGTGATTTTCCATTGGTGGGGTTTTATGCCAGCGGTGAGTTCTTCCACAATCGGCTGTATGGCTTTACTGGGGTGTTAAACGTGTTCTTATAGCTCGTGCGGCAGATGTTGCAAACCTATCCCACCCGTCCTACTCCCCTTGTGACTAACAACAAAAACATCAGCAATTCCATAAGCATTGCCCCTCCGCCACTGGAGTCATTTCCACTGCTTCCTGAATCGTTACCAGCATCCTCACCTCCTCCGGCATCACTCCCTCCTCCGGTTATTGGTTTGACATCCGTGACTGCAGGGCCATTGGGATCACTGCCACTTATCGTATTGCGGATCCAGTTGCTATACACTGCTACTCGTGTATAAACCCCATACTTACCTGGTAAAGCGCAGCCGTCCCCAAAACTGACAACGCCAGCCTGATGCCAGCGCCCTCCTTCCTGGATCATCAGTGGGCCACCACTGTCTCCTGAACAACTGTCTTTACCGCCTTCCTCAAAACCAGCACAAAGCATCGAATTTAGAATTCCGCCAGAATAAGCGCTATTACAAACTTGATGAGAGACAACTGGCACACTTACTTGGCGCAATTTCATACTAATGTCCCCCGTTGGCTCTCCCGTATTAGGATCAACTTGAGTCAGCCCCCAACCCACCGCAGTCATAAAATCCCCCACAAGAGGATTACCATCAAATGCCATCGCAGGCTGGGTCGTCGGCTCAGATAGCTCTAATAAAGCAATATCAGCATTAAGCGTTTGATAATCAAAGGAAGGATGAAGAAAAACACCTACGATGCTAAGCTTATTTTTCCGAGACAAACGCGCAAGGTTTTGTTCACCCGCAAAAACCGTAATATCTGCTGGGTAAGTATCTTGCCGACCATTGTCGTCCACTAAACAATGAGACGCGGTCAGCACCCAATTAGATGCGATTATATTGCCACCGCATATTCGAGCCAGACTTTCATTTCCATTTGGAACGATCTGTAACGCCACCGCTGAGGGCCACGTTCCCGTAGAAGCGATCTTTCCACCGATAATCCGTGGCTGAACCGAGGCATGCGCCATGCTCGTAAGCCCAACCATTAAAAGAAAAACTGCTAATCGGATCATCGTTTTGCCCCAAGGTGATATAGAATACTTGTCCCTGAGTATAGCTCAGGGAACAAGCCTAACGATTTTAGGGTGATATTCCTATGTTTTCCTATGCAGTAGATCACTGTTTTAAATACTCCCACCGTTTATACCTGGGGCGGATAGGCTTATTATGCCTATTTATCAGCCTGTTACCCGGATGCACACCTATGGCCATGAGCGAAGAACCCTCCTCTCCTCTGCGTTTGCTAAATGGAGAGCTTGGCATGTCCCAGGCACAGGTCAATCGTCCCCTGCTGCGCCGTCACAGAAAATCGATGAAATGCCATGGCGACAATGTACAAAACTGCGTGTTCAGAGGTACAAAGACGCTTCCCATCAGCCTAGCAGGACGCTTGATTACAGAGATCCATTACCGGTTTGATGACGGACAATTGCGCCAGATCATCGGATACTTTGGATCACATAAAGAATCGGACGGTTTTGAAGAACGAATGCGGCAATACTATGGCAAACCAAGCCAGTCTTCGCCCGATCAACTTCGCTGGAAACAAGGTCTGGAGCAACTGACGCTTAATTCAGATTCAATTCGACTTGAAAAATTCGCCACAAAATAACCCTGGGCTGATCGATTCACATTGCCATTTCGATGCACAAGCCTTCGAAAAAGACCGCAATACGGTGCAACGCCACGCACGCAAGGCAGGGATCCAGGCCATTATCTCTCCTGCCGTAACGGCTGTCTCGTGGCCACAATTAAAGCGCGTAACGACAGAGTACCCCCATATCCATCCTGCCTATGGCCTACACCCCATGTTTACCGATCAGCATCAGCCACATGATATCGACCACTTGGAGCAATGGCTGGATCAGGAAAAACCAGTCGCCATCGGTGAATGCGGCTTGGATTTTTACAACGGCCGCGACAACCAAAGCCAACAGGCCGCCTATTTCGAGGCACAACTCTCATTGGCACAACGCTACCAGCTACCTGTGATTATCCATGCACGAAAAGCCGTTGAAATGGTGCTACAAACCATTCGCCGCTACCCCAATTTACGCGGAGTCATTCACAGCTATTCCGGTAGCATAGAACAAGCTAGACAATTCATCGACAGGGAGTTTTACCTAGGTTTCGGCGGCCCAATCACCTGGATCCAATCGACCCGGCTACAAAAGTTGGTCGAAGCAGTGCCTCTAGAATCCATTCTGCTTGAAACCGATGCCCCCGACCAAGCCGATGCTAACCATCGAGGAGAACGCAACGAACCCTGTTATCTACCCCTGATCGCAAAAAAAGTCGCAGACTTAAAGCAACAAACCTATGAAGAAGTCGCTCAAACCACGACAAAGAATGCGAATAATCTCTTTAAATTGAACCAATTAATATTGTGTGAATCTAAGTTAGATAACATCACGAATGGACGCTAGATGCCTATCTACGAACGAACCCGCCTACTAATCGGCCAATCCGGGATTGACCAGCTAGCTGGATCAAATGTTTTAATTGCAGGTTTAGGTGGCGTTGGTAGCTTTGCCGCCGAAGCGGTCGCCCGAGCGGGCATAGGCCGAATCACACTGCTCGATAACGACGATGTTTCTAATTCGAATATCAACCGTCAACTGTTAGCACTAAACTCCACGGTAGGCCGCCCTAAAACTGAAGTCATGGCCGAACGAATTCACGATATCAACCCGGACATTCAATTAAGCGTCATAACGAAATTCATCAACCCCGACAATGCGGCTAACTTTGTTACCGCCGAACCTTATAGCTTCGTACTTGATTGTATCGACTCTATCGCATGTAAGGCCGCCCTCGTGTATGCAAGCCAGCAAGAAAAGGTTCCCGTCATTTCTGCCTTAGGGGCCGGAGGCCGTATTGACCCCAGTCAAATCAAACTCACTACACTAAATAACACCTTCACCTGCCCCCTCGCCCGCGAGCTAAGACGCCGTCTACGCGCACTGCAAGGAACACTAAAGTACCCCGTCATCTTCTCAAAAGAAGAGCCGCTGAAAGCAACAACCCATGAACCCGTTGGGGACTCGGATAATCCAGGCATGCCACGCGCGGTAAACGGCACCATATCCTACCTGCCCGGAATTTTTGGACTTATGATGGCTGGTTACGTGGTTAAAAACCTACTTGGCAATTCAGTGGACACCTGACCCAAATGGCGCTAGCAATTATCTAAACTACACTGGCTCCACGGGGCCAGCACTAAAAATACCCCGATATTCTGTAGAAGTAGAACCACCAAGGTTCGACTCCATTTACTCCTCAGCAGCGTTCTCATTTAAATTGTCTCAAACGGCAATAACCCGCCTCAACTGCAAAGCCTTTCCCTCCCAACCCCGGCCAGACAATCTCAGCACAGACGAATGGCCTATTTAACACTACCGTTGGAATAAAAGCTTGGCATAAATGTTGCTGCTTCACTCTTACCGTTATTTATAAGACCAATAAGAATTCAACTAACCTCCCTATTCTCTAATATGAACTTTGCCCAACATTTAAAGCTGCGCACAAAACTGATGATCGTATTGTTCATAGCAGCCAATATTCCATTATTAATTTCGGGCTATGTATTTCGTCATAACGCCTCACAAGCACTCAGCGAGCAAGCAAAGCAGCATTTGGTCTCGACACGTAGCGCCCAAAAGCTTCAAATCGAGGGGTTTTTCCGCCATTTACAAGAGCAAATGCGAGATGAATCCGCAACACTTTCGATTATCTCAGCAATGCGCGCATTCAAAAACGCAGCCGATGGACTTGAAGAAGAACTGGAGCTTAGTACCGATGAACTCAAGGAAATGCGCCAAGCACTGAGTACTTACTACAGCGATGAATTCTCAAGGCAATACCAACGGCAAACAACACGCCAAATCAGCACCGATGCACTCATCCCCAAAGATACTTTTGGGATTTTCTCCCAATATAACTACCTGGCAGAAAACCCCCACAAACTAGGAGAAAAAGACCAATTAGACTTGGCGAGCGACATGAGTCTCTACAGCCAAATCCACGAACAATACCATCCAGAATTCCGCAAATTTGCCCAGCAATACGGCTATTACGACTTATTTCTTGTTGATCTCAATGGTCGAATTCTATACAGCGTATTTAAAGAAATTGACTATGGCACCAACCTAAAAACAGGCCCTTACGCCAGCTCAGGCATCGGCCAAGCGGCCCAAGCAGCCCTGATATCAGACACGCCTGATGCCTCTTTCATCACAGATTATGGACGCTATACCCCATCATACGACGCTGCTGCGATGTTTATCGCCTCCCCCGTATTCGATACATTTAATAACAAACTGGGCGCTATGGTCGTGCAAGTCCCAGTCGATAAAATTGATACAATGATGTCGTCCTTACCTATAACAGGAGAAACCGAAGTAACCTACCTGTTGGGAGGCGATCAGATGCTACGCGCAAACCTTAGCCCTGACATCAAAGTAAAAGTCCTCCAAGACCGCCTTGACTCTGAAGCCATCCAAGCATCTATACGAGGAGAAACAGACACCAGAATTGTTGACGACTATCTAGGTACAGAAGTCCTTTCAGCGTACACGCCTCTGGCTATACCGGGCCTCAATTGGGTTCTTATTTCTGAAATAGCCTGTTCTGAAATCATCGCTCCAGCACTCGCCCTCTCCCAAATAACCTGGCTCGCCATGGGAATTACCGCCATTTTTGGAGCCGTATTGGCCTACTTCGTTGCACGTAGTGTTAACCACGAACTGGGCGGTGAACCCAGTGAAATCGTCTCATTAGCCCAATCCATCGCAAATGGAGACCTGCGTACTCACCCCGGAAAACACACAGGTGCCTACGCCGCAATGATCACCATGAAGGTCAAGTTGTCTCATGCACTGGGAGAAATCAAAGCCGTTGCAACCCAAGTGGAAGCAGGTGCCTGTGAGATCGCGACCAGCAATAGCGATCTAAAAGAACATAGCGAGACACAATCCAACCACCTGGCAAAAACCGCTGCCAATATGAATGCTATGACGGAGTTGGTTAAAGAGAACGCCACCAAAGCCCAAACAGCAAATACTCAGGCAGCCAGTTCACGCAGTAATGCAGAGCAAGGTGGAAAAATTAATAAGAAAGCAGTCCTGGCAATGGATGAAATAAAAGAAGCCAGCGAAAATATTCTATCCACCATCGAGATTATTGACGATATCGCCTTTCAAACAAACCTGTTAGCCCTAAACGCTGCCGTTGAAGCCGCCCACGCAGGTGAACAAGGCGCAGGATTTGCGGTAGTCGCCGCAGAAGTACGCAAGCTCGCTGGACGCAGCACCCACGCTGCCAGCGAAATCAAGCAACTGATTACTGATACTTCAACAAAAGTCGAGAACGGAACACAGCTGGTCAATGACTCAGGCGATAGCCTGCTTAACATCGTGGCCTCAGCCTCCAGTGTGAGTAGTATTTTTAGCGAAATTTTAGTCAGTAGCGAAGTACAAGCCACCCGCGCGGAGGAAATAAACGCCGCACTGCAGAAAGTTGGAGAAGTAACACAAGACAATACAGCCGTAGTCGAACAAACTGCCGCTGCCAGCCAAACTATCAGCGAACAGGCGCAAGATCTTCGCAGGCAACTCTCCTTTTTTCAGCTCGACTCAGTACCCGATCATGACCCAACAAATCAAGAGATAGAAACACCATCTCTCAATGAGGATAGACGGTCAGCGAAGCGACCCTGGGAAAATAAAGAACACCACTCTCCCGAAGCCTCTACTCTCCCCAAAACGGCATCGGGTGGCGAAGAAAGCTGGGATACATTCTAATCAAATCGATCAAATAATAACAAACTGGAGCAACAAGCATGAAGATCAACACCCCGGTCACCAACCAGGAAGCACAGATGGTCGATGGCACCATCCTGGTTACAAAAACCGACCTGAAAGGCACAATCAGCTACGTCAATCAGGACTTCATCGATATCTCAGGTTATAACGAAGATGAACTCGTAGGCTCTAGCCACAATACAGTACGCCACCCTGACATGCCCCCCGCAGCCTTCCAAGACCTTTGGGATACAATAAAACAAGGTCTGCCCTGGGAAGGCGTGGTTAAAAACCGCTGCAAAAACGGTGACTTCTACTGGGTCATGGCCAACGTCATCCCCGTGACTGAAAACGGTCAAGTTGTCGAATACATGTCCGTGCGCACCGCGCCCAGCCGTCAACAAATCGAGGAAGCCAGTGCCTTGTACCGCGCTATTAATGCTGGCCAAGCCTCACTCGAACCGTCAAGAGTTCAAAAAATCAAGTCTGCCATTGTCAATGCCAAGGTGACGCATACCCTCTATGCCACCGTGGCCGGATCACTGGCCATGCAAATGGCACTTGAAGCCTGGATGGCCGGTGGCATGCATCTCAATGAGATTCTCGCATCTGCCGCCTTTATCATCGTCGTGACCACCTTGATGGGGACACTGCTCAAAGGACTGATCGTCAACCCTTTAGCCGTTGCTGCCGATAAGCTCAAAAAAATGACCGAAGGAAATTACTTCGACTGGATCAGCATCGGCCGCACCGATGAAATCGGTGAGATATTCAATACCATTAAAACCACACAGGTGCGGCTTGGCTTTGATGTCATCGATAAGCAGGAGGTGACTTCTCGCGCACTGCGTATTAAAGCGGCGTTGGATCAAGTCACGACCAACGTCACGCTATCCAACGATCAAGGCAAATTAATTTACATGAACCAGGTGTGCCATTCACTTTTCGATGGCTTACTGGAGGATGCGTCCAACCCTACACTATCCAGTTCCAAGGATCTTATTGGTACGTCATTGGCGGATTTCTTCCCAGACGATACGCTCAGGCAAATTTACAGTGGACAGCTTGAGCAGGAAACTCAGGCAGAGTTTAACCCTTGGGGGCGCTCTTTCGAACTCATTATCAGCCCCGTTTTCGATGAAAGCGACAACTACCAGGGACGGATTACTCAGTGGTTGGAGGTGACGGAAGAGCGTGCCATCGAACAAGAGTTTGACCAAACAGTATCCGCTGCAAAAGAAGGTGACTTATCGCATCGCGTAGATTTAGGGAACAAAACAGGCTTCTACAGAACCCTGGCCGAACAACTCAACGGCTTGTTGCAAGTCAGTGAGGCCGTGGTCAACGATACGCTACGGGTCTTTTCTGCCTTGGCACAAGGCAACCTGACTCAAACCATTAACGCGTCCTATGAAGGGGCTTTTGCGCAAGTCAAAGACAATGCCAACGAGACGGTGGCGAAACTCACGTCCATTATGGCTGAAATTAGCGAAAGTGCTGAGAATGTAAAACAGGGTGCTGATGAAATCGCCGCAGGCAATTTGAATCTCAGTGAACGTACCGAAGCCCAGGCGGCCAGTTTGGAGGAAACCGCTGCCAGTATGGAGGAGATGACAGGCACAGTACGCCACAATTCAGACAACTCACGCGAAGCCGATGAGTTGGCCACGGCAACCCGTGCACTGGCAGAAAAAGGCGGCGATGCGGCTAACAGTGCGGTGAGTGCTATGGAAGAGATCAATAACTCCAGCCGCAAGATCGCGGATATTATCGGGGTCATCGATGAGATCGCTTTCCAGACTAATCTGCTGGCGCTGAATGCGGCAGTTGAAGCCGCGCATGCAGGCGATCAAGGACGAGGCTTTGCCGTGGTCGCCAGTGAGGTGCGTAACTTGGCACAACGCAGTGCTGGGGCCGCCAAGGAGATTAAAGAGCTGATCGAGGACAGTGTCAAAAAAGTTGATGATGGAACGCATTTGGTGGATGCCTCTGGCCAAACCTTGACGGAGATTATTACCTCGGTGAAAAAGGTCAGTGAGATTATTTCGGAGATTTCTTCTGCGGGTGTTGAGCAGACCACGGGCATTGAGCAGACCAATAAAGCCATTTTGCATATCGATGAGACAACGCAACAAAACACGGCTTTGGTGGAGGAAACTGCCGCCGCCAGTGAGGCGCTCGGTGAGCAATCGCAGAAGCTTTCTGAGTTGGTGTCCTTTTTTCGCTTTGATCCCAATGCTGCTGGCAGCTCTCCGGTGGCCTCTCCTAGCCTTGAACGACGCTCATCCGAGCGGCCCTGGAACGCACCTGACGCACAGGGGCCGGCTACCGCTCCGCAGCAAGCCGCACAGGCGATGGATGCTGGAGAATGGGAGCAGTTCTAGACTGAATTATTTGTCCGTAAAACCTGGACTTCCTTAGAAGTCCAGGCTGTTTTCCAATAGGAGCCAGATTCATTGGCTCTAAAAAACCTCCTCCCATTGTCAGTCACCTGAACTAAACTTTCCGACGTAGTAGAATTCATCAAAAACCTACAAGGAGAGATTGTTGAGTAAAACGACAACGAAACGATCTGACTATCTAAAAAAAATATCCTGGGAACATCATCAGGCACTACGCTATGCCCTGCACATCAAAAAAGGGGTAGCGAACGATACTGATGGACATATTATCTCGGCCTATGTCACCACGGTTACTCAGCAACATCTCCAACCCCATTTTACCGAGGAAGAACAGGCATTATTCTCCCGGCTGAGTGCAATACAAAAAGAGCATTCAGCATTACAGCAAGTGCTAAAAGAACATCAAGCACTTCCCTTACTCGCAGAGGCCATTGCTGCCAATGATGGAAATAATAAAGATCAGTTATTACTATTTTCTCGCACAATTGTTCAGCACATAAAACTAGAAGAAAAGACCCTGTTTCCGTTTATTGAACAGAGTTTGTCTAAACAAGCCTTACAAGAGGCTCAAGCTCAAATTGAAAAAATGCATCGATCTGACAAACTGGACTGGTCTATTGAATTTTGGAAAAAACCCGCAACTAAAACTCGATAGCACAATAAATCGGGTGCATAGCATGGCTTTCAGGTTTGAGAATACCTCGCAGGTATAGCTGCATTACGTCTCTCTTTCCGTCTATAATCCCGTTCCTCGCATCATTACAGCAGAACCGAGATTATGAGCAATAGCTTCGATACCCAAACCACACTCAACATTAACAACAAATCATACGAAATCTATCAGGTCAGCAAGCTACCCAATGCAGAACGTCTACCGTTTTCAATCAAGATTCTGCTAGAAAACTTACTGCGCAATGAAGACGGTAGCAGCGTCACTCAGGCCGATATTCAGGCAATTCTCGACTGGGATCCAAAGGCAGAACCCAGCCAAGAGATTGCTTATCGACCTGCACGGGTATTGATGCAGGATTTCACAGGAGTACCAGCCGTTGTCGACCTCGCCGCGATGCGCGATGCGGTAAAAAAACTTGGCGGGAATCCGGAAAAAATCAATCCTTTACAACCTGCTGAGCTGGTGATCGATCATTCCGTGCAAGTGGACAAGTTTGGTTCAGACGATGCACTGGATCTGAATGCTCAAATCGAATTCAAGCGTAACGAAGAACGCTATAAATTTCTCAAGTGGGGCCAGCAGGCCTTCTCCAATTTCAAAGTGGTACCGCCAGATACCGGTATCGTCCATCAAGTCAATCTGGAGTATCTTGCACGCGTTGTATTTACGCAAGAGAACAACGGCACCACGCAAGCCTACCCGGATACGCTGGTTGGAACCGACTCGCACACCACCATGATTAATGGTGTGGGTGTCCTTGGCTGGGGTGTCGGCGGCATCGAGGCCGAAGCATCGATGCTGGGCCAACCTATTTCAATGCTGATTCCAAAGGTAGTCGGCTTCAAGCTCACTAGCAAGTTGGCCGAAGGTGCCACCGCGACAGACCTCGTGCTAACCGTGGTGGAAATGCTGCGCGCACATGGCGTGGTCGGAAAATTTGTCGAGTTCTTTGGGGAAGGCCTGGATCACTTGCCCTTGGGCGACCGTGCAACCATCGCCAACATGGCTCCAGAATATGGCGCAACCTGCGGACTGTTCCCCATCGACCAGGAAACCATTCACTATCTGCAACTGACTAATCGCAGCGAAGAGCAGATCGCACTCACCCAAGCCTATGCAAAAGCACAAGGCATGTGGCGCGATGGCAACGAAAGTACCCCTGAATACAGCGAGCAACTGGAGCTGGACATGTCCACCGTTGTACCTAGCCTCGCAGGCCCCAAGCGCCCCCAAGACCGCATACCTCTGACGGAATCCAAATCCCGTTTTGAGCAAGACCTCGCCGCACTCGATACGCAACGCGGTAACGCTGGAAAAGGCCCAATTGACCTGACCATTGATGACCAAAAGGTATCCATTGACAATGGCGCTGTCGTCATCGCCGCCATCACCTCCTGTACCAATACCTCCAACCCCTCCGTCATGCTGGCCGCTGGCCTAGTGGCCAAAAAGGCACACGAAAAAGGTCTCACGCGTAAACCTTGGGTTAAAACATCGCTCGGCCCAGGTTCCCTCGCCGTCACACGCTATCTCGACAAAGCAGGTCTCACCGACGAGCTCAAGGCACTCGGTTTTCATACCGTTGGCTATGGCTGTACCACCTGCATCGGCAACTCTGGGCCACTACCGGATGCCGTTTCCAAAGCCATCGCCGAGGGCGATCTCAGTGTCACATCGGTACTCTCCGGTAATCGTAATTTTGAAGGCCGTGTGCATGCCGAAGTACGCATGAACTACCTGGCTTCACCACCGTTGGTCGTGGCCTATGCGATCGCAGGACGCATGGACATCGACCTGTATAAAGAACCACTGGCACAAGATCTGAATGGGAAGGATGTCTTCCTCCACGATATCTGGCCCACGCAACAGGAAATTGCCGAAGCAGTGGCAAGCAATCTCTCCTCGGAACAATTCAAAGAATCCTATGCGAGCGTCTTTGCGGGCGACGCCAATTGGGCGAGCATCGAAACCATCGAGGGACAACGTTACAAATGGGACGATTCGACCTACATCAACCATCCACCCTATTTCGAAGGCATGACGATGGACGTTGGCGAGATATCCGATATTAGCGGCGCACGTCTGCTGGCCCTGCTCGGGGACTCGGTCACCACCGATCACATCTCACCTGCGGGTGCTATTAAAGCCGATAGCCCTGCCGGAGATTACCTTCAAGAGCAAGGCGTACAACCCGCCGATTTTAATTCCTACGGTTCCCGGCGCGGCAATCACGAAATCATGATGCGCGGCACCTTCGCCAATATTCGTCTGCGCAATCTGCTGGCACCGGGCACTGAAGGCGGCGTAACCCGGTACCAACCCAATGGCGAACCAATGTCTATTTTCACAGCAGCGATGAAATACAAAGCCACCAACACACCAGCTATTATTATCGCGGGTAAAGAGTATGGCTCTGGCTCATCACGCGACTGGGCGGCCAAGGGGCCACGCCTGCTAGGGGTGCAAGCTGTCATTGCCGAAACCTATGAACGTATCCATCGCTCTAACCTCGTGGGCATGGGCATTCTGCCACTGCAATTCAAGCCTGGAGATTCAGCTACCAACCTCGACATAAAAGGCGATGAAAGTTTCGATATCACTGGACTCGGCGATGGCTCTGCCAAACAGGTAACGGTTACCGCCACCTCCACTGACGGCTCACAAAAAACCTTCAACGTCGATGTCCGTATCGATACCCCGCAAGAAGTTGACTATTATCGCCACGGTGGCATTTTGCATTATGTGTTAAGGCAATTAGCGGCTTAATACGAGAAAGCCAAAAATCTAGGAGGCTATCGGACTGTATTCCTCAGCCAGTTTCCCAACAGCCCAACAGCCTCCTGACATCAATACTTTAACTTCATTATTCATCTCGCAATAGCAACCCATACAGTCTACCGCATCGCACATTCCTTTAGCGGTAACCCGTAATAACTACAAACCCATTCACGTTCGTTGATGATGGTAAGCCAATTAAAACTTATATTTTCAACTTTAATTGGCTTACCTTTTTCACCAGTAAAAAACCCCTCAATATTATCTTCAACATAAAGTGCATTAAACACACCACAACAATTCTATTTATATTTATATAATCTTTTATAAGAATTAATATTGGCGGATAAATTAATAATGGTCTATATATAAACAACACCTAAGATATTTATTACACATACAAATAGGTGTGGCTTTTAAAACCCCATATAAATTTGGGTTATATCGTATACAAATAATATACGCCTAACCAGCTTTATTTAATTAGGCATTAACAAAGGAGAGATAGAAGTGACTGCGAATAAAAATGAAAAAAGATCTAGGAATATCACTATTTACAATCATCTAAAAGCAAGGGACAAGATAAATAATCTTAGGCGGATAACACACAAAACAATACCTAATACTAACTCGTATATTTTACCCTCTCTTATGGTGGGCATATGTGGAACTTTTTCAGTAAATGCATTTGCCGCAGCAAACATTGAATCTGACACCCAATATCCTGGGCAACAGAGTGATATTAAATATACTGATAATGGGCAGATCGAAATACCTGAAAAACTATTAAGTAATATTCAATTTGAATTTGAGAAACGAATGACCATGACAGGACATGGTGCCCTATGGAATGCAGAGGGTAAGCGCATAACAATAGATAAGGAAGAATCATATAAACTGCAACTACAATTAATCGAGGCCATAGAGTCTGAGAAAATCATACAGGATAACGATAATATAAAAGTACTTTTTGAACTAAACAATGTATTGAAAAATATTGATGAAAAACTATCAAAAAATGAGTTTAAACCAGAAGAAATTTTTTCTCTACAACACCTAAAATTAAGAGGAATGGCATACCGCCTTCCCCAGAGCCGCCGAGACTTCTACCTATGGCGAGGGGAATACTTATTCAATAATTTTCCTGATATCCCTGATTTAAAAAAGTGGTTTGATTTTGAATGGATTGACAAAATAATCAGAGACCTTATCGAAAGGCTATCTAACAGAAGTTATATCAAACAATGCCGCGATGCGGGTGTCCCCATCCCCCCAGACTTCAACGTAAGAGGCTCTGGCTGGAGCTATCAGGGAGACCTTAGCCAAAAACTGATCATATCAGGACAAAATGCAGCCGTATGGACCTGGGCAGACCCACACATTCGTGGCAGTTGTGTAGCACTACCACGCGGCAGTGGTGGGGGGAGTAACCTTGCTGGCATTATTTGTCAAAATGCATCGAATGGAAACGCCTGTTTTTGGGACAATAAACGCAAGGGATCAGGAGCTATAATCCCTTGGGCAAGTCAAACCTTACGCCTCACGGATATGCAGGATGGGACTGACCTAGCTGGTAACTGTACTAACTGCCACAGCGGAAATAATGTGTTTTTGGTAAGCCCGGATGACCCAACCTGGTGCCGACTCATGCGAGGTGGAAAAACAGATGAGTGTAGCGCTATGAATGGAGCAAATAAGCACAACTTTACTTTGCAGGTCGATGATGGTGTCAATCGGCTCTGGGATTTAAGTAGTGGGAAATGGCACTCCAGATACACACCACTGTCAGGTTTTCCTGCACGTACCGAATGGAAAAATGAAACGCGTGCTGGATGCGGAGGAGCATGCCACCTAAATGGAGAAATAAGTTTTTCTCTCCAAATGCAGCCTAATTGTGGTAGTAACTGCAACTAGTTTCAGCCTGTATATCGCACGAAATGGATTATAAAGCCACCCAACCTTGTATGTTAACGCCCAAGATCAGTTTAGAGAAATACTATAAATTATTTCTATCTACTTTTCTTATATGTAGTAGTTCTGACTTGATCTGACACCGAGCTTGAAAAAGTGAGGGTTACCCGTTTTGATAGAAGTGCAAACTTTAAATCAAAACACA